>JBBPBX010032139.1:12584-34079 GCA_038048925.1 Garcialebias charrua | reverse complement strand
TATATATATATATATATATATATAGATATCACAATTTTAATTCCGTTATATTAAACTGTATACTGAAAGCTTTGGGCTTTGAGTAGAAAAAAATATATACTTTTCCTAAATAAAGTGGATGGAAACATGGAACTTAAAATGATGCCTGGTAATTTCTTTCAGTCTTTATTTGCTTTCTTTCAGCGCAACAACAAGTGCAATTATGGTTAACAAGAGAGCCGAGTGTGAGAATGGTGCCTTGCAGTTTTTAACAACACATCACCCTGGGAGAGGCCGGACGTGAACGTGGATGTAAAACAAAGCAATTAAATACACACTGGGTTTTGCCTTCTCATTCGGGTTTCTGCATATTGCTTCAATAAACAAATACGGACTTTGGGGATCGGGATTCCATGCAATTTGAATTAGACAACTGGGTAGCGCACAATGGAATTCATTATGCAGTGATTTAAGGCCAGGTTGATGGATTTTCTTTTCCAAAAGACAAAAGCCGTACAGCCTGGCCATGACAATGTAGGGAGGCTAAAGCTTACTAATAAGGAGACTCACAAGAGGCTACATATGTTACTTTTTCACAATTTTTTATTTATTACCAATGCATAATGTTTGGCTTTGTTTGTAGAGCACAATGACAGCAATCACAAGGTCAGAATCCAGGTTAGAAAGCTGTGGCATTAAGGGGCAAAGATGATGTTGATTCCAAACAAAACACAAGTAGCAAATGAGCATTAATGAACGTTGGTCCTTTTCCCCAAAATTCTTCTTCTGTTAGTTTTAGCCAAAGGAAGGGTGTCTTGTTTGGGAATGTCAGGGCTGCTTCTCTGTTTTATTGCAGATAGTGTGGGGCTGTTGGCATCTTTAGGACCTGATCTTCGAATGTAACAGAGTGGTTCACAGCAGAGTGTGAAACAGCCAGGATGAAGGTCAACTCCTCAAAATCTGGGGCCATGGTTCTCAACAGGAAAAAGATGGAACACTCCCTCCTTCTTTGGGAGAGTTTCTCCCTTCAGTAGCAGAGTTTAAGTACCTTGGTTTCCTGTTCGTGGACAATAGTAGAATACAGTAAGGGGTAGACAGACAGATTGGGGTTTTGGCTGCAGTAATGAGGGTATTGATCTGGTCTATGGTGGTATTGAAGTAAAACTGTCAATCTGGTTCCTCAACATTCCAACCCTCACCTATGACCATTGAGATAACATCAGATAACATGACCAGTTTTAGGTATACTGAAGAGTTCCTTCATGCTGGAGGAGCTTAAAGCTGCACTATGTAACTTTGTAGTGCAGTCTGTAACTTCTAACAATATATTTTTAACATATTTCTTCACTCTGTCACTATCTACTGACAGACTGGTGTTAGACAAAGTAATCTCTGAAAAAAACTATAGTCCCCTTGCTTCTCTATCAGCATTTATAAAAACACTAAAAACACAGAGTGACCCGCCGTTAACCAGCCAATAAAAACAGAGTTTGTAACCAGCCAATAAAAACAGAGCTTGAATTTGAATCAGCCAATAAAAAGAGAGCTTGAATTTGAATTTCAGCAGAGCAAGGGGGGCAGAGCCATATTTGGCTCTGAGGGGGAGGGATCAGAATGCTTTGCCTGTGGAAAATATTTCTAAGTTCTGTGCAATACAGAAAGTTACACATAGCACCTTTAAAGTAGAGCCGCTGCACCTTCACCACAAAATAAGTCAACTGAAGTGGTTAAAACCCTTTTAAACCGAACGTGTCGTCGACGACACGTTTTCACAAGCTATTTTTACATTGCCGTAACTCTGCAACCGTTTGCGCTATCAGAAAATTTTAAACGGTGTTTGAAAGAAAAAAGAGTGCGCTTTTATGCTGTTTTTGCTACAGTTACGGTAGTCACTCTCTCACGGCTGCAGCGGTGGGGAAAGCGAGGCTTTTGTCTTCAGCAGAACGGAATGCAGCGTGAGCAAGCAGCAGAGCAGAAATTCAGCAGAAACTATGTCAAAACTAATGTTTTTCAAGGAATAAAAAGACAATAAGGAGATTCCTAGATGATTTGGAGAAGTTTCTTTTTGTTCTTCTGAAGAAAAAGCTGAAAAAACATTTGATCTAATAACTTTTTGAATTTTATTTCTGAATGAATGAGGCTCGCTTGTTACTTGTGGATAATAGTTTTTACTGGGTACACATAATAGGATGTATTTATAGTTTTATTTTATGTTGATTTTAGAATAGTTTATCAAGTCTATAAGATATTCTAATCATCAGTTTGTACTTTGTCTGTGTAGAAGTGCACTATATATGAAAGTCTCAATACAACAGCACCACACCACATTGCTGTGACCAACTCATTCCTGATGCACAAGGACCAGTGTGTCACTGTAGCCGTGTTTCCATCAAGGTTTCTAGGTGCGCATTTTGAAATCTCGCAGCAGAAAAGCTTAATGGAAACGGCAAAATGCGAGGTTACTTCCTGAAATGCGCTAAAAAGTTTATACGCTCGCTTGAGGTGGTTTTTGGGATTTGAGATGCGCTAAACGACAGATGGAAACACATTTTCCGACTCATTTCTGACGTAGCGAACATTCACGTCACGTGACGTTCAGCTGTTTCCGCTCCGGACAACATGTAACATCGCTAAAACTAGTTGGCATGACAGAATAAATACAACTCGCCCGATAGCAACACGTACCTGAAATATTCTCTCCATTTTGACGAGATGTGTGGCCGGGTTCTGTTTTCAACCGCTACTTCCTGTTTACTGTAGACATGCGCAGTGCTGACGTCTGACGTAATGACGCTGACGTCTGACGTAATGACGCTGTGCGCGGCTTGGAAGAAGCGCTTCAAGCCAGCAGATGGAAACACTTCTGATCTGCATTAATTTGTATTTACATATTTGCGAGGTAGCTCAAAATACGCAATTAAAATGGATGGAAACACGGTTACTGAGAAGTAAGATGATGACCAGAGATTCCAAGAATAGCTGGCAGCACACCTCCTAGGTGTTCCTCTTCGAAATGAGCCACAAAAAGGAACCTGTAGACCATCTCCAGCCCCATGCAGCAATGATCAGGCAATGTCTCAGAGAGCAAGCATGGGAAGGCGGCGCTGCAAGCACTGAATAAGAAAAGCACAGCCTGGAGTTGTGAGGCCTGTGATGTGGGCTTGTGCCTCAGCTGGAGAGAAACTGCTTCAGGGAATACAAACAAAGGCTCAGGACAATAATAAGAAATGGGGGAGGGGAAAAATCGCCTGTAAATAGTTAGAATTGTTAGTCTGTTTCTTGTTTGTAAAAATATGTGGGAATAAAAAAAACATTGTAAATGTGTTCTATAGTGTTGAAATTGTTAATTTGTGATGCAAAATCTGTACTTCATGTACAAATGCAAATTTTTATTTGCATAAAATCACTAAAATATATTTTCGTTTTTTGTTTTTTAGTGATATTAAACAGTTTTAATAGTGGTTTAGTATCAAGTATAATGTAAAACAATGCCAGATATTGAAAGTTCTACATATTCTGGAAAAATGTGCTGAAGCACTGGGCCATAGGACATTTTCTTCCTATTTTCTAGTGAAAAACAAGTAAAAAATGCCAGGCGGAAATTTGAGGCAATTTGAGGCTTAGGTGTAAAAGGGTTTTAAGGTCTCTAACCAAGATGCCTCCTGGACATCTTCTTTTGGAGGTTTTTCAGGCATGTCCCACTGGGATAAAACCCTAAGAATAATATAAAACTTGCTTGAGAAATTAAAAGGTACATCTGTTTTGACCTGGATGCCTTGGACTCAACCAGGATGAACTGGAAAGTGACAACAGGAATAGGAATAAATGGATTTCCAATCCAGAGCTGTTGCATAAGTAAACTGATCCCGAATACCGGTAAGCTGTGCTTTCAATCACAATGTAGACATTGAATTATTTTAAAGTTGCTTTAGCACCATGTGCAAATGGGATCACCAGTCACAGGTGTCAAACTCCAGAACTCAAGGGCCGGAGTCCTGCAACTTGATGCGTCTCTGATGCCACACAGATTAATCAAATGAGGTCATTAGCAGGACTTTGGAGAACTTGACTGCACTGAGAAGCTTATTCAGTCAGAAGACTCAGCTGTGTGGCATCAGAGACACAACTAAAAGTTGCAGGACTCTGGCCCTCGAGGCCTGGAGTTTGACACAAAACAGTTTCAAGCAAGACAAATATGTTTTTGTTTTGTTGTTTATATTTTCCACTTTAAAATTCTGAACAAACAGCGTCCATCTGACAAGCCACTGCTAAAACAGCCTCAAGATACAATTTAAAGTATCTGCTTTGCCATGTTATCTTTTATGAGTACCGGTAGATAGAACCTTAGCTCATCTCTTAAATTTAGTATCTTTTATGTGGTTGAATGATTTCTGTCAATGTTTCAGGGATTACAGAATATAATTACTGAAACATTTCTACTGAAAATAGTCATACTCAAGGGGTATAGTGGAAAATGAGTGTAAAAGTCCAATGACTATTTAAAAGAAAAAAACTTGATAGACCTTTTAGGAAAGCACTTAAAAGAAATGTTGGCTCAGCAAACTTTTCTAAGTCCATTAAACATCCATCCATCCATCCATTTTCTTCCGCTTATCCGGGGTCGGGTCGCGGGGGTAGCAGCCTAAGTAGGGAGGCCCAGACTTCCCTCTCCCCAGCCACTTGGAGCAGCTCCTCTGGGGGAATCCCAAGGCGTTCCCAGGCCAGCCGAGAAACATAGTCCCTCCAGCGTATCCTGGGTCTTCCTCTGGGTCTCCTCCCGGTGGGACATGCCCGGAACACCTCACCAGGGAGGCGTCCAGGAGGCATCCTAACCAGATGCCCGAGCCACCTCAACTGGCTCCTCTCGATGTGGAGAAGCAGCGGCTCTACTCCGAGTCCCTCCCGGATGACTGAGCTTCTCACCCTATCTCTAAGGGAGAGTCCAGCCACCCTGCGGAGAAAACTCATTTCAGCCGCTTGTATCCGAGATCTTGTTCTTTCGGTCATAACCCAAAGCTCATGACCATAGATGAGGGTGGGAACGTAGATCGATCGGTAAATTGAGAGCTTTGCCTTTTGACTCAGCTCTCTCTTCACCACGACAGACCGGTACAGCGCCCGCTTCACTGCGGACGCTGCACCTATCCGCCTATCGATCTCACGCTCCAGTTTTCCCTCATTCGTGAACAAGATCCCGAGATACTTAAACTCCTCCACTTGGGGCAGGACCTCCTCCCCGACCCGGAGAGGGCACGCTACCCTTTTCCGGCTCAAGACCATGGCCTCGGATTTGGAGGAACTGATCCTCATCCCGGCCGCATCGCATTCAGCTGCAAACCGCTCCAGTGAAAGCTGTAGATCACGAGCTGATGAAGCCAATAGGACCACATCATCTGCAAAAAACAGAGAAGCGATTCTAAGGCCACCAAAACGGATCCTCTCAACACCTTGGCTGCGCCTAGAAATTCTGTCCATAAAAGTTATAAACAGAATCGGTGACAAAGGGCAACCTTGGCGGAGTCCAACTCTCACCGGAAACGAGCCTGACTTACTGCCGGCAATGCGGACCAAGCTCTGACACCGGTCGTACAGGGACCTAACAGCCCATATCAATGGGCCTGGTACCCCATACTCCCGGAGTACCCGCCACAGAACCCCCCGAGGGACGCGGTCGAATGCCTTTTCCAAGTCTACAAAGCACATGTAAACTGGTTGGGCAAACTCCCACGCACCCTCCAGGACCCTGTTGAGGGTGTAGAGCTGGTCTAGTGTTCCACGACCAGGACGAAAACCACACTGCTCCTCCTGAATCCGAGGTTCGACTATCCGACGGACCCTCCTCTCCAGAACCCCTGAATAGACCTTACCAGGGAGGCTTAAGAGTGTGATCCCTCTATAGTTGGAACACACCCTACGGTCCCCCTGCCACCTTACCGTGGTGGAGGGGTTTGAGTGTCCCAATGATCCTAGGAGCTATGCTGTCAGGGGCTTTATGCCCCTAGTAGGGTCACCCAAGGCAGACAGGTCCTAGGTGAGGGACGAGACAAAGCGCAGCCCACAAGACCCCTTATGATGAGTAATATAAATGGAAACAATGTTCCCTCGCCCGGACGCGGGTCACCGGGGCCCCACTCTGGAGCCAGGCCCGGAGGAGGGGCACGTTGGCGAGCGCCTGGTGGCCGGGCTTTCACCCATGGAGCTCGGCCGGGCACAGCCCGAAGAGGAGACGTGGGTCCCCCTTCCCATAGGCTCACCACCTGTGGGAGGGGCCAAAGGGGTCGGGTGCATTGTGGAATGGGTGGTGGCCGAGGGCGGGGACCCTGGCGGTCTGATCCTCGGCTACAGAAGCTGGCCATTGGGACATGGAATGTCACCTCTCTGGTGGGGAAGGAGCCTGAGCTAGTGTGTGAGGTTGAGAGGTTCCGGCTAGAAATAGTCGGACTCACCTCAACGCATGGCTCTGGCTCTGGAACCAGTTTCCTTGAGAGGGGTTGGACACTCTTCCACTCTGGAGTTGCCCCTGGTGAGAGGCGCCGAGCAGGAGTGGGCATACTTGTTGCCCCCCATCTCGGTGCCTGTACGTTGGGGTTCACCCCGGTGAACGAGAGGGTAGCCTCCCTTCGCCTACGTGTGGGGGGACGGGCTCTGACTGTTGTTTGTGCCTATGCGCCGAACGGCAGCGCAGATTACCCACCCTTTTTGGAGTCCTTGGAGGGGGTATTGGAGGGTGCGCCTCCTGGGGACTCCCTTGTTCTGCTGGGGGACTTCAACGCTCACGTGGGCAATGACAGTGAGACCTGGAGGGGTGTGGTTGGGAGGAACGGCCCCCCTGATCTGAACCCGAGTGGTGTTCTGTTGTTGGACTTCTGTGCTCGTCATGGATTGTCCATAACGAACACCATGTTCAGGCATAAGGGTGTCCATATGTGCTCTTGGCACCAGGACACCCTAGGTCGCAGTTCGATGATCGACTTTGTTGTCGTCTCATCTGATCTGCGGCCGCATGTCCTGGACACTCGGGTGAAGAGAGGGGCGGAGCTGTCAACTGACCACTACCTGGTGGTGAGTTGGCTCCGATGGTGGGGGAGGATGCCGGTCAGACCTGGCAGACCCAAACGTATTGTGAGGGTCTGCTGGGAACGTCTGGCAGAGTCTCCCGTAAGACGGAGCTTTAACTCCCACCTCCGGGAGAGCTTTGAACACGTTCCGAGGGAGGCGGGGGACATTGAGCCCGAGTGGGCCATGTTTCGCGCCTCTATTGTCGAGGCAGCTTATCGGAGTTGTGGCCGCAAGGTTGTTGGTGCCTGTCGTGGTGGCAACCCTCGAACCCGGTGGTGGACACCGGCGGTGAGGGATGCTGTCAAGCTGAAGAAGGAGTCCTATTGGGCCTTTTTGGCCTGTGGGACCCCGGAAGCAGCAGATAGGTACCGGCAGTCCAAGCGGCATGCGGCTCGGGTGGTTGCTGAGGCAAAAACTCGGGCGTGGGAGGAGTTCGGAGAGGCCATGGAGAATGACTTCCGTACGGCTTCGAGGCGATTCTGGTCCACCATCCGGCGTCTCAGGGGGGGAAAGCGGTACGCGACCAACACCATTTATGGTGGGGATGGCGTGCTGTTGACCTCAACTCGGGATGTTGTGAGTCGGTGGGCGGAATACTTCGAAGACCTCCTCAATCCTACTGGCACGTCTTCCACTGAGGAAGCGGAGCCTGGGGACTTTGGATCGGGCTCTCCAATCTCTGGTGCGGAGGTCGCCGAGGTGGTTAAAAAGCTCCGCGGTGGCAAGGCTCCGGGGGTGGATGAGATTCGTCCTGAGTTCCTTAGGGCTCTGGATGTTGTGGGGTTGTGTTGGCTTACGCGACTCTGCAATATCGCGTGGACATCGGGGGCAGTTCCCTTGGATTGGCAGACTGGGGTGGTGGTTCCCCTATTCAAAAAGGGGGACCGTAGGGTGTCCATTAAACAGTCCCGTCAATAAAAATAAAATAAACCACAGCATCTCAACAAGCATAATTACTTTTATTTTTTTTCACTTTGGTTAAGTTGACCAGACACGTGGGTCCTTGCATACAAACACACATCCATGCCAAAAAAAATAATAAAATAATAAATTTAAGAAATAAAAAGAAAAAAAGGGGGCTAAAGTTGACCGCGAGGCATAATTACCTTTCCTTTTGAGGAAGTAGAGCCTTCCAATTTACAAAAGTATAAATACTTAAGAAACCACCATGTGAAAATCAAGAGTACATTTGCGGTGAGTTGGGTTTTACTGCAAAGCCCCAAAAGAGTGGCTGAACCCTGAAGAGCTTTGCACTCCGGTGGCAAGTCCAAGGATAGTCTTTACACAGTTGCCATCTTTATTTTTAACCTGATGAGCCTGGTGACGGAGATAAATGGACACGTTGGAGCAATATTCATAATCATTGATCATAATAATGATGATACTGTCAGAGATGGCAATGACAGACTTATAAAGTCACCATGAGACAAATGAAGACATAATGGGAGAAAAGCAGGATTACGGTAAAACCGGGAGAATTGTGCTACACAGAGAAACTTTCACTGTGTATTTATTTAAAAAATAAACTACCGTACTAGTCTACAGTACTTAATATTTGCTTTGTGATGTTTACAAAAGAAAATGCAAGAAAATGAGCAAAATCCATCATTCTACAATGAGCAACAGCTTTTGGGCACCGATATATTAATAAATCAGAATTATTGTGCTTCGTAACCTTATGTACAGATGTATGTGTAGGCTAACAAACTCTGCAAATAGCATCATCTATACTCTGACCAACCCTGCACAAAGCTCGGTTAGGTTCTATTCAAGTCTGTGGACTCACTGGCGCCTCAAATTATTTGGCAATGGATGAACATTCTATTTTTACTGTGTCTTGTTGATGTTGTCTTTTTAATTTTTTATATATTTTTATTTTTGGTGGTGGTTGTTTTTGTTACTATGGACCATATGCGTCTGAAATAAAGTTTTGATTGATTGATTGATATTCACATTGTGGATGTACCAGGTCTCTCTTGTAAATGAGTCCTCGAGGCTCAATGGGATTAACCTGCCTAAATAAAGGTTGAATGAAAACTACAGTGATGTGCACAAGTCTAGGACATCATTCCTTTCTTTACACTTTGCTCCAAAGAAGTTGATTTTATGACTTTTTTTTAAACTTTGTCTTGACTAAAATGTTGTTATTTTTCTTTAAAGAAAATGATTGGGTCATTTTTTGTTTAGTACCTGAGGATTTTCAGAGGAATGTTTGTATTTTGTTTTTGTGCATTCAATTCTGACCTAGGAAATGACAACATAGAAGGGCACCTAAACTCTGGTGTTTTGCCTACCCATAACAGAGAACCTGGATGTTGCAACACATGACTATGGGAATTGCGCCTCCGCACGGTTCACCTGAAGCAATACAATGACACCTTTTAAGGCAAGTGGGCGTCAGCTTCACCAGGGGCCCGCCCCCATGGTATAAAAGGCGCTGACGACCCACGTTCATCCTCTATATGCACTTCACCGAGCTTGGGCATTGGAGGGGCAAACGTGTGTTGCACCTTGTTCCCTTCCTTCAGGGAACATTGGTTATGGTGCATAACCTCCAGTTCCCTTATCAGTCAGGTTCACTGCGGTGCAACACATGACTATGGGAACATAATTCAATCACGCCCTGGAAATGCTCTGGAAATGCATGCTTATGAGAACTTTTTGCCTTAGACTACAAGCGTCAGCCGCTCATTTCTCTGTGGTAGAGAGAACAGCTTGAGTTATGTCACTTGCTATGACAGCTAGGCTGTAGTATTTCACAAACGTGTTTGATGATGACCAGTTAGCAGCTGCACAGGTATCTGCTACTGAAACACCTCTGAACAAGGCCCAGGAAGTGGCTAGGCCTCTAGTTGAGTGAGCATGTACCCCAGTGGGCACCTGCTGACCTTTGCTGCTGTATGCCCTTTTTATGGCCTCAGTCACCCAGTGTGAGTGGCGCTGTTTTGACAGGGCCCTGCCTGCGGCAGGATTAGCAAAGCATATGAACAGCTGCTTTGTTTTTCGCCAACTGTCAGTCCTCTCCATGTAGACGCTCAGGGCCCTAACAGGGCAGAGCATGTTCAAACGCCTCTGTTCTGCAGTCAGAACTGGGGGAGCAGTGATGTTTTTGTTGACGTGACGTTGAACTTAAATTTTTCGTCAACGCCCCCTTTTTTCATGACAATAACGAGACAGTAACTAAATAAACATTGCTCTTTAATGATTAAAACGTGACGAAATGTGTGTGAGTTTTCGTTGACGCGACGAGACTGAACGAAAATGTTAGTCGGTGGTCCGTCAATAATTTATATTTCTGCTCATAATTATATTGTGTCGGAAAGTCAGCTGTTTGGTCACGCCCACCACCGCGGTGTTGATGCAGCACAGCCACGCGCTGCTCGCTCACCTGTGACACTGGACCATGGAAGATCATGCTGCACGAAGGGGCTCGGTCGGTGGCTGCAAGCCCACTTGCCCAGAAAGGATTTATGGACTTATTTTGTATTTAACCCAACTGTGAGAGAAGAGAAGAACCGAATGTATGTATTTTTTTAAATAAATCCTGTCCTTTGAAGCCGTTTGGGCTGCTGTGTGGGTCAGTCAGGTTCTGTTTGGACTCACTGCTGACTTGTCACAGAATAGCGCATTCACGTTTGACCTCCGCGTCAACTTTTTGCCTTATAAGCTCATTTAACAACTGCGAGGAAGTGCTGCTGTTGTGTAGTTATTGCATTTGAAGCGGGTATATACAGTACAAGCATATGCTGTCAGAAACTTTTTCTGCTCAGTGGTTTGGTGTGTCCAGGATCTGCTGTGGACCTAACGGTTCGAGACGGTTCCGAGAGAGTCCGTCGTTGTTTTCGACAGTTGAATCGCTGTGTAGCTGAGCGTTGATCTTAGTGTACCTGTAGAATGTGATTTGCTATATTTTCAGAATTTTACTGCTCTGTTAATAAGCGTTTTTATGTGTTGAAAAGTCCGGAAACTTTTGCTAACTGATAGCTACTTTCTGTTCAAAATGGCCGTGGCGTTTGTTTATGTATTGTGATTGGTTGTCGGGGCTGTAGAGACACACTGTGATAGGTCAGAGGGAAAGAACTACAACTCCCATGACTCTTGAGTTAAGAACTGCAAGTTCTGTGATTGGTTGCGTCAGCTCACTGTGTGACGTCAGCCGTGGCTCCACACATGCACACTCACAGGAGATAAAGCATCGCTGCTCTGCCTTTTGGCTAAGATCAAGTGTAGCACAGGAGAAAAAGCCGTTCTTTTTCTTCAGAGAGTAAATAAATGAAGTTATTTCAGCGTTTGTCACATCCAGGTACAAAACTCATCCAAAAAGTGGATTTTTATCGTGTTGTTCAGTAACCATCATGATTAAAATAAAAACTATCTCTCCCTTCGAGATGATGACTGGTCGACAAAACACCTGACTTGATTTATAATAACTGCATAAAGTATTGTCAGATAAATTCTATTATATTATACAGTATTATATTATCACATACAAGTACTGTTAGTGAAACTTGGAGAATGCAGGCCAACATATGTCTGGGGGGCATGTAACAACCCCTTTGTCCCAAGCACACACAGAGCCACTCCACAAAACTTCAGATCTTCAGGAGACAGCTTGGGGCATAAATTGCCAAGGCAACCAATGCTAATCAGTGGCTGACCAATCAGGGGCCAGAAGAAACAGAGTCAAACATCTCCATAATAATGCAGGTCACCTAGATGATTTTGCATTTGCATTCCAGGAGAGACAATAGAAACAAGAAAGGTCTGTTTGCTCAGTTTGAATCATTTTTACACACAGAGCTTGGGACAAATGGCTGTTACATGGGATGGAGGTGCACACAAAATGGGATTAAAATTCCTCAAACTGTAATTTCACAGTTTCTGTTAAAAAAAACGTACTCAAGTTAATTTGTAAAGACAAATATGTTTTTTTTAAGACTAAAACTAGACTTAATTTTTTTAAGTTTTTGTCGATTAAATCTTAACTAAAACCATTAAATATAGAAATGACTAAAACAGACTAAAACTAAGAAGTATTTTAATCTATAAGACTGTGACTAAAACTAAAATCAAAATGGCTATCAAAAACAACACTGTGGGGGAGGAGGAAAAGTTGACAGTTCGAAGTCCAGACTTCTGGGATTTAAAGTCAGGACTTTTGGCACATACGAGGGGTTTGGACGCAGGGTGACCTTTGACCTATCTGGGGCAAATCTGGTACACATTGGGTGTACCGATAAAGCGTGAAGGTCCCCCATGCGTTTTGCTGAGCACAGAGCTAAGAGCAATGCAGTCTTGTAAAATAACAAGTCCATCTTGTTGCTGCTAAGAGGCTCAAATGGAAGCTCACACAAGGCGTCCAGGACTAAATGCAGGTCCCATTGAGGGGCCAAAGTCCTGCTTGGAGGACTCTTCCTCAGCACGCCCCTCATGAACCGTACCATGAGAGGGTGGGCACCAGGTGATCTACCTCTCCAGCCTTCGTGGCATGCCGAGATGGCTGATAAGAAGACCTTTATGGTTGAAAAGGAGCGTCCCTTCTCCAGTAGGTCCTGCAGAAACGTGAGAAGCTGGGCCAAGTCACAGGAATATGGAGCAATATTCCTCTCTAGACACCAGCTCTCAAAAACATGCCACTTACATGCATAGAGTGTCTGCGTAGACTGTGCTCTCACTCCCTGTATTGTGTTTACCACATTACTGGGTAGGCCGGAAACCATTAACCGGCCCCTCTCAGCGGCCAGACCCAGAGCTGTCACAGCTATGGGCATGGATGCAGGATCTGCCCGTGGGCCTGAGTCAGTAGGTCCCTGTAGGGGGGCAGCTGTTAAGTTGTTCCTGCCAGGAGTGAGATCACTTCTGCAAACCATGCTTTCTTTGGACACCTGGGGGCTACCAATATTAGAGAGAGAGCTCCCATGCGTACACGCTCCAGCGTCGCTTGAATCAAAAGGACGGTGGGGAACGCGTAATACCGCCTCCCTGTTGGCCAGCTGTACATCAGGGCGTCCATCCCCAATGATGGGTTCACGTCCTGCTTGAAGTGGTACAGAGCGCAGTGAGTGTTGCTGTAGGCGAACAGATCTGCATCTGCCCTCCCGTATCATGCCCAGATCTGGTCCACGATACGTGGGTTCAGGCGCCATTCTGAGAGGAGGGGGGCCCCCATTGACAGGGCGTCTGCCCCGTGGTTTAGCTCCCCTGGCACGTGAGTTGCCCTTAGTGACAAGATCCGGGAGCTGCACCATGTGAGCAACTTCTGCGTTAGCATCAGGAGGGGTTGGGACCGTGTCCCTCCCTCTCTGTTGATGTAAGCCACAGTGCACCTGTTGTCTGATTTTATCAGGACGTGCTGGTGTTTGATCAGGCCTTTCCTGTAAAAATGTTTCAGTGACAGAAACACGGCTGAGAGCTCCAGGAAATTTATGTGGAACCGGACCTTCTGCTGGGTCCAGACCCCACGGGCGTACTGGTCCCTGCAGAGCCCCCCCACCCTGTTTTGGACGCATCTGTCGTCACCAGGACTCGTGACAATACCCTGCCCAGTGCGACTCATTTGTTGAACACTGTGGGGATCTTCCATGGCTGCAGGACCTTTACGCACTCTGAGCTGACTTTCATACCCCTCGTTTGATGGGGGGGGGGGGGAGCTCCAGCTGCTTATTGGCCAAAATCTGCAGAGGTCGCATATGTAATAGGGCCAGAGGAACGCAAACGATTCCTATTGCTAGTAAGACCAACAAATGTTGGCAAAGTTTGAGAGACACCGTCTTGCCCAGCTGAAAACATGCTAAGCAGAGTTGAAGGGTTGCCACCCGTACCTCTGAGAGCCTCGCCCTGTACAGAATGGAGTTCAATTCTACTCCCAGAAAAACAGAAATCTGAGATGGAGACAAACTGCTCTTCTCCAGGTTTATGACAAAACTTAGTGATTTTAGGTGAGACATTAATAATAATAATAATTGTCTAAGCTTGTCATCTGCGTATGTTTCCCATACACAGACGAAATTCGTCTCTGCATTTAACCCAACCACCTACCAGGCGGTGCAGTGAGCAGCCATAGAAGGCGCTCGGGGAGCTGGAGAAATAGGTGTGCACTCATAGACACCCCAAGATGTGTAGTGGCCGGGACGCGAACCCGCGTCCTTCGGGTCCCAAGTCAAACGCCCTAACCACTACACCATCTTGGCTCCTCATTACCTCATTACCATGTCTGTGTGTGCTTCTGCCTGGACTTTGCTGTCCCCTAGGACCAACAAGTCGTCCAGGTAATTGAACACTGATGCCCTGGCTCCTCATGGGTGCCAGGGCTGCCTCCAGGCATTTTGTGAATTTCCTGGGTGCGGTTTTTCGGCCAAAAGGCATGGCCTGGAACTCGTATGTGACGTTCTTGAAGGCAAAACGTAGGAATTTCTTGTGTGCACCGGATGCTGATGTAGAAAAAAAGCATCTTTTAAGTCCACGCTGCAAAAGTAATCTCTCGGGCGTACCGAGTAGATTACCTGTCTTAGGGTCAACATGGTGAACTTGAACGTGTGCATCCTTTTGTTTAAACCTCTCGGATCCAAAACCGGCCTGAGACCGCCCCCTCACTTTGGAATGACAAAGTACTTGCTGAAGTAACCTCTGTTTACATCGTGAGCAAGAACTGTCCTGATTGCACCTTTCTGCATCATAGAGCAAATTTCCTCCCTCAGAACATGAGCGCGAGATGGGGTTATGGCTGACTTCACCACTCCCAGGAAGGGTGGTAGTCGTTTGAAAAATTACAGCTTGTACCCATGAGTTATGGTTGACATAACCCAAGGGCATGGGCTGCATGCCTCCCATGCTACAGCATGTGCTGTAAGCCTGGAGAACATGTTTACCTTGTGTGTGAGAGGGGAGGGCGGCAAGAGAGCGCCCCCCACCCGCTCTTCAGCGGGCCCGTCTGTCCCACTGCAGGGGTCAGTAACTGTGTTTCCATCCATTTTAATTGCGAAATTTGAGCTACCTCGCAAATATGTAAATACAAATTAATGCAGATCAGAAGTGTTTCCATCTACTGGCTTGAAGCGCTTCTTACAAGCCGCACACAGCGTCATTACGTCAGACGTCAGCGTCATTACGTCAGACGTCAGCACTGCGCATGTCTACAGTAAACAGGAAGTAGCGGTTGAAAACAGAACCCGGCCACACATCTCATCAAAATGGAGAGAATATTTCAGGTACGTGTTGCTATCGGGCGAGTTGTATTTATTCTGTCATGCCAACTAGTTTTAGCGATGTTACATGTTGTCCGGAGCGGAAACAGCTGAACGTCACGTGACGTGAATGTTCGCTACGTCAGAAATGAGTCGGAAAATGTGTTTCCATCTGTCGTTTAGCGCATCTCAAATCCCAAAAACCACCTCAAGCGAGCGTATAAACTTTTTAGCGTAATTCAGGAAGTAACCTCGCAATTTGCCGTTTCCATTAAGCTTTTCTGCTGCGCTATTTCAAATTGCGCAGCTAGAAACCTTGATGGAAACACGGCTAGTGAGTTTGTCTGGGACGGACAGGTCTCTGACCCCCTGCAAGGGCTCATTGTGTCTCCTGAGAGACTGTGTCTTATCAGAGCAAGGGAAGCTGGGTGTGTGAACCAGTCCCCTTGCCTCCTTATTGACACGTTTTGCATAAAAAGGTGTTGTGTTTTCCCCTCTAATGTTAAGACGGGACACAGAACATTTTGTGTTTTCTGATACTTTATTTTCGTGCTCAAACAACAATTTTTCTTTGTTACACAAACATTTGAGTGATTTTGTGTGTTTACAAGTTCTGGACCAGTTAATCCTAGCTTCGTTAGCACAAAAGCTGGTATTAAAAGTTCTGCTTTCCTCTTTTCCCTTTGGGTGGAAATGCCTGAATGGTGGTGAAGCAGTCATGGCTCAGGCTGACTTCTGCTTCCTGTCACGGTTCACTTAGGAGGACCGTGGTGGTCCTGCCTGACGTGGTACAAACCTCTTCTTTGACCAGGCCTGGCCCGCTTGAGGAGGCTCTGAGGCGGGTTTCGGCCGTTGCTCCCTCTCGAGGATTTGCCTTTTCTGAGCTGGTCGACGTGTGGCGGAGTGGTGTCGCTGCTGTTGGCCTCTGTGCCCGCTCGATTCTCTGGGTTGCACAAAATGTTTTCTGGGCATCCCCTCGCGCAGGGCTTCTTCTTGTTTCCTCCGCTGATCCAGTCTGCTTTGGATCCACTCCAATGCCCGGCCGAACAGGCCTGTGGGCTGGATGGGATGGTGGAGGAACGGGGCGCGCTGGCCTTCTGGAAGGTCTGTCAGGGTCAACCACAAATGACATTGAGCGATCACCGTCTCGGCCATAGCTTTTCCCTGAGCGATGACTGCAGTTCCCATGAGGCGGAGGACAAAGTCTGTCGCCTTGTGGGCCTCGTCCAGAACCTCTGCCGCTTTTCTCTTGTTGGAGGTCTGCTGGAGCTCCAGCAGTTTTTCGGCCAAGTAGGCCTACATCATTGCAGAGGCGTTCATGGCGCGCACAGCGAGGCCTTGTGGTCGGAAGCTCTTCTCGAGCTGCGAGGCTGACACACGGCAGGCCTTGCTGGGCAGAGTGGGTTTGGAGCTCGACGTCCTGGGGACCAAATGAGCCTCCAAAGTCTCCTCCATCTGAGGAATGTGGGCCATGCCTGCCGCCTCCATTCCGTCCACGTCCAGAAACTGGGATAGAGGCAGTGTCAGGGGGACCCTGGGTTCAACCCAGGTGTGCGTCAGCTCTGGCTGGAAGTCGGGAAAGATGGGCATCCTGTGCCTCGTGGCCGACTGCTGCTTGGCGTAAAAGAAGTTCCCCGCCAACCTCGTTACTTGTTGTCGAGGGAGGGGTTCTGGCCAAGTTACCTTCAAAGTGTCCACGGCTCTGCGACACAGCTCGAACAGAGCGGGGGTGAAAAGTCCGTCTCTGGTTGACCTGCCACTGGGCTCTGGGAGAAGTCCTCGTCTTCTCCGTCCTCCTCATTGTCCACCTCGTCGTCCGATATCTCGCCCAAGGCTGTTAGCGAGAGCTTGTCGGCTCGCAACAAGTCCCTCGAGTCGAACTCTACTGTGGAGTCCACCACGAAGGCAACAACGTCCATTGTCTCACCCCAGGTCCCAGCGCCGCTGTCCTCCATCTCATCTCCATCCATCCTCCATCTCATCTCCATCCATCTCTTAGCACTTTGAGATTTTCATTAATGAAAAGTGCGTTATAAATTGAATTCATTATTATTTATTATTATCTGCCTCCAACTCCGCTGTGGGAGTGAGAGCCTCTGTGAAGAGCGGTTCTCGCTCCGCGGTGGAACTGCCCATGGCCTTGGCCACGAAGTCCACGCGTCTTCGTCTCGCCGCCTCACGCAGCTGGTTGCAGTGAGTGCAAGATTCGGGGGAGACCAAAGCTGTCTTTGCGTGGACCATTCCTAGGCAGAACGGACAGGCCTTGTGGGTGTCCGCTACGGAGATGAAATAGCCACATTCGCTGAGGCAGGGTCAGGAGCCAGGGCTCACTGGCCTGCTCGTCTTATTGGAGTTCGATTTCCTCATGCTCTTCTCCGGAGCCATGGTCGAGAAGAGACGTCGAGTTGAAACCAGTTAGTCGCTGCTGAACGTGGTTTGAAGACATCCTTTTGTTGCGTTGTTCGTGGTGGCTAACCTGTTAGCTCCGTTAGCTTAGCAGGTAGCGTGTGGCGAAGTTAGCGTCCCGCTAAACTAGGCAACGAAACAGCAGAAAAATGTTGAATCCTCTCGCTTTGCTGTTCGTGGTGGCTAACCTGTTAGCTTCGTTAGCTTAGCAGGTAGCATGTTGCGCAGTTAGCGTTCCGCTAAACTGGGCGACGAAACAGCAGAAAAACGTTGAATCCTCTCGCTGCGCTGTTTGTGGTGGCTAACCTGTGTAGTTAAACACTTACCCCGGCTTTACACATCTTGCGTTACGTCTCCGCTCCGCTCCGGTCCGACCTCCGCAGTAAATACGCACCCATTATAATCAATGAGATAAAGTACACTGGCTCCGCACGGTGGCGCCGAGCGGCGGCGTGCGGACGGCAGTCCGTCAAAATTAGAAATTTTTCTATTTCTGCCGGATGACGGAGCTGTGCCGGAGTCAACTTTTGAAGATTACATCGCACCAACAGGAAAAGGAACGAGCACAACTTCCGTATTTACAAAATAAAATCACCACGGGCGGACTAATCCTAGCTGTATACGGATTTATTTGTACAAAAATGCTGTCAAACTATCATTTATGACTATTCTATGACTAAACTATTATATTTATGACTATGACTACGCCTACAAACGCAATACAAGAAATAAATAAATAAAAAGTATTTTATTCTGAAATGTAAACATCACTTCCTGTTGCTCGAACCATGTAGCTCATTTACGAGAGAAGATCAAAGCAGCAGTCTCTCTACTGTTCTCCTCCGTCTTCCACCGAATGAATTGTTTTGTTCTGACTTCATTATTTATCACTTTATTTATCGCGCTATCTCGTAATTCCCGCGCATGCGTCTCGGAGCAGCGCATCCAGGCGGACCTGAGCGCAGCGGAGGCAGTGGAAACTGGACTCGCTCAGCTGCGACCTGCGTGGCGGAGCGCACACGGACCGCAGGTAGTGTAAAGCCGGGGTTAAGGGTCCCAAAATGTAACTAAACACTTATGGGTCACCAACATGTAGAAAGTTAGGTTCTGGTCAGTTTAATGACTTTACCATATTCCAAACGAAAGTTGGAGCAGATTTTATCTGACCCAAATTCAAACGAGTTCACTCTGTTTTTGGATTTAAACCGATTAAATGTGACCAGACAAAATGTAATTTCACGAGAAACGTCAACTTATGTTGATTCACCAGGAGATGAACCTTTTATTGAGAAAATCATAAAAGTACATCAACATTTGTATCGAGATTAGCTCTGATTTAATAACTACTGTAGACAAAATTCAAATTGAAACAAACAGACAAGTTAAGGTTTAACTTTTCTGTTGGCACATATACTTGAGTTACTGGCTGGCTTAGGAAAATTAAGTTTAAGGAAGAAGAAATGGAATGAAAGATGAAGTTTAACAGAAGTTAATTATTTTGAATTAGACAAGGTGACACTTTTTCCAAACGAGTCCGGCTGGACTTCTCGCACGCTCAGCAAACAAGCAACGACTCTTTACCTGGTGACAACACGTCTCTTGGAGATAAGAGTTGAGAAGCAGTGTGGACACTTAACAGATTTTGGTCCGGTAGACGTCCAGTTGACTTCAGCGTGTTTACTTATTCAACGATACGTGAAGAGCGCCTTTCCTCGGCAGAAACAAGACCACGTCCTGATTGGTTTTCAAAATAAAACTTTCAGAAAACAAATTCTTTCAGAAAAGAAATGAGTGAGTTACAGCAAAGCTCTGCGGTAATTCTGGTTGAGAAACGTAGGTCTAATTGGCATTTGACCAAAACGTTCAACCAGTTCAGAGAAGAACCAAGTTCAGTCTTCCCTTTGCACTGAAGCCAAAATGGGTAGTAAGAGTTTTATGTGTTGGGCGGGATCAGCCCAATTCATCCCGCTTATTGGCTGTTTTAAGAAAGTAAAGGAGTGATTTTTCAGTTCCCAGAGTCAGAAGATCTTTGAAGGACAGCAGGAAAACTGTTTAGAGAAGCGGCCAGATGGACTAGCCAGTAAAGTGAAATATTATGTCTAGCTAAATAGACAAAGCAGAGAAGTTTCAATTAAGAGTTTACCCTGAACTGTACCTTAGATTTAAAGCACCATCGTACTGAAGAATAAACCCAGCACAGGAGTGTCAACTCATGCAAATAACAGATCATCATTAAATGACAAAAATATACTGTTGATCAATTCTGAATTAACACAAATTAAAAGAAAGTCTATTTCTGAGTGATTTGTGTCTCTTAATTCAAAGTACTGTAAACTAGAATAACACAGTAATTTTGTCCTTCATTGTAGGTTTTTCAGAGAAGAGATTCACTTGAGAGCTGCAGTGAAAAAGTGAATGCAGGTGTTTTAACCAAAAAGTCAGAGATCAGGTGTTCCACTACACCTGTTAGCTCCATTAGCTTAGCAGGTAGCGTGTGGCGCAGTTAGCGTCCCGCTAAACTGGGCGACGAAACAGCAGGAAAACATTGAAGCAAAAAATGTCAAAGTCAAAGTCGACTGCACAAGGATAGCATCCCGCTAAACAAAGTGCTTGCAGGGAAATCCGTGACGCTCTGGGCAGGGAGCAAGCTAACCTCCAGTCGAGCAATCCAGTCTCACGGAGTCCTGCGAAGTTCAGGTGGGAAGCGAGGTGAAGGGCAAAAGAGGATGAACGTGGGTCGTCAGCGCCTTTTATACCAGGGGGGCGGGCCCCTGGTGATGCTGACGCCCACTTGCCTTAAACGGCGTGATTGTATTGCTTCAGGTGAACCGTGCGGAGGCGCAATTCCCATAGTCATGTGTTGCACCGCAGTGAACCTGACTGATTAGGGAACTATTTTAAACAGGCTCTTCAGGGACTCCTGTTACAAACATGCTGTCCCAAATACGCAATGTGCTCTCATTTCTTTATTGCAATAAAAAAAAGATAAACAAAAGACAGCAAAATTTGATAGACATAAAATATTTTATCTCCAAGTAGAGAATTCCCAAGGATAAATTAACAAAAACTTGACAAACAGATGATCCACTAAAGGATGATAAATCTCTGAGTTTTGGTGTCAGACCTCAGCTGGATGCTGGTGCAGATTCTCAGTCATCCAGGACATGATAAATTCAAAAACGTTGAATACAAAAGCAACTGGACTTTATTTGTAACAGAAGACGTTTCGCAAAGTCCAGTTGTTTTTCTATTAAACATTTTTGAATATACAGTACCTCAGCTGGATTTTTCTCTATTTCTTAAAAAAAAAAAAATTCAGACATAGCTGGAAGTTGCTGAAAATAGTTTTTAGGCATGACAATTTATTCTATCATTGTTCATAATGTTTAGGTACACACTGCACAATATGCTGTTGTGAATGAAAAAGCTGCCATTGTCAAAGACAAAGCAGCTTAGGGACCTATTGTCCAAGACCTCTTTAAAACTACGAGGAGCTAGAGACCTTCTACAGGTAAAAGCAAAAGTCAACAATCTAGAGGTAGTTTAAAACTTTTTCAAAGTACTGTAAGTTTAGGATATTTTTCACGTTTGTGTGCAACATCCTTTACTTTGACATCCATTCTACGTGAGTTTTCTGGACTTTAGGATAACATTTTTTGGTGATGCGTTTTTTTTATAAGAAGTAATTTGAATCTACGTTTAGGCATAAAATTAACTCATAAAATACATACCCAAACTTGTTAATAAATTTTGAAAGGTACAACACAGACATACTGCTAGTGCTGTTTTTAGTACAATCAGTATTTATGTATGAAATATATTAATATTATACTGTATATAATTATATAATATATATATTCATATACTA
>JBBPBX010032139.1:0-12551 GCA_038048925.1 Garcialebias charrua | reverse complement strand
ACCACATGCTTTTAGGAAAGCAAAGAAAACCAAAGGCACAAAAGCTACAAATTTCGGAGGAAAAACTGGACATGCACACACAATGTACACATACGTGAGCTTCAAATTAGACTTGTAACTGCCCTATTTCCAGCACATCAACAACTGTTGAGAGTGTACATTTGTAGTTGAATAAAACATGGTATTCCCCTGCACACGCTGTCACACACATCACAGGGAAACTAGGGGGTGAGTGGTTCTTGACTGTCTAAGCAGCATCCCAATTTGGTCCCAGCTACTAGTAGCTGACAGCCTCAAATATCTGGGGAGCATTTTTAAAAGGCCAGTGTTTGATGGATTCATGAAGAACACACAAATATAATTGCCATTTGTCACCGAGTCTTCAGTGACTGCGCCACACAGGGACCACGCAGCAGAGCGCCTGTAGAAAGCAGGAGCTGCACTAGAGCTGTGCAGCAGATTGCTCTTTATGCAAAAGTGAGTACGCTGTATAAACACCTCTGTTTTTGTCACAGAAAATAGGTCCTACAGGAGAGAACTGGAAATTGCATCTAAAGGAGAGGAAAGATAAGGAGGCCCACTAGAAGTCTTGCATACACACACATACACAGGTGGACTTAGGGAGAAATATGCACGCATGCACGGACGCATACTGTACATGTCAACTGAAACAAAGCTGTATAAACAAGAATTCTAAAATAGTTGAGAACGTGAAAATATACCACAAAAAGGTCAAACAGGGCAGCATGGAGATTCTCATTTGCACACGACTACATCAAAAGTCGCAGGTACGGAGTAGAGCAGATTGAACAATCACACCGGCACTGCGCTTCTAAAGCTCAATCCTTTTTAATATTAATGCCCCTGAGACAGAGAGAAACAGGGAGAGGAGAGTCGAAAGGTGTTTGCTCAAGCTTATTAGAATGCCCATCTTAGACGGCATACAGTTATTCAAATGTCACATCAGGCCTTCCAAATAAAACACCACAATCCAGATCTTGTAGTCATCTCCTAATAGCCATTATTACACAATGCTATGAGTTTGTGAATGAACACTGAATAGAATATCTGAGCAGAGGAGCCACCTTTAGTGTTAGATATGAACCAAAGAGGCAGCTAGCCCTGAAATGCTTATCCTACTAACAGTGTTTTGTTTATCTTTTATGCCTTGTATCAGGAAAAAAAACTTGTATATTTTCTGCTTGACTGGCCGTGTACCTGCATGATTGAAATGCTAATTTGTAAATGTGCAATGACCTAGCCAGACTCCTCTTACCACCACCTCCCCCTCCCTCCACTTGCTGCCAAAACAGCCCGAGGTATCATCTCTCCTCCTAACAAACAGCATGTGGAAAAGCCCCTGCTTTTCAATCCAAAGGGATATATTTTCTCATTAGAAATTATACATCTTCCCCATTCGTATTTATAGACGCAAAACCAAGGGAATTATACTGCACAGAGAGTGAAGAGGACGCAGAGAGAGAGGAAAATAGTACAATGAATGTTATTACAAAAGGGCTCTGATTGTAATTTTCCTTGGGCATATCAAAGCCTCGTTTACAGTCTGACCTTCTAAACTCCATGACAAGGACTTTCTTTATTGTCAAAAAAGAACTAGTTAGAAAACTACAGACAAGATCAACATTCAAGTGTCTCGGAACAATGACAAAAAAAACATTATTACCATGTGATTAGTATCAATATAAAGGGAGAACGGGAGCAAATTGTCAGGCAGAAACCAAGAACTGGCATTTGATGGGAAAATTAGATCGTTACGGGTGCCTTGCAAAAGTCTTCAGCGTTTACACAGACTGGATGGCAACCTGACACGGGCTAACAGAAATGTCACTCGTTTCAACAGATATTTTGAAAAAAATGTGACTCGGGACATCAAACGGCAATCCTTCCGCTGTCAGTTCATACACAGGCGCACAATGTTTTGTATTTATTCTAGATAAAACGTTGACGTGCAGATGATGATGATGATGACCGCTGAAAAAAGTTAAATTACCTGCTCTGATATTGGATCCTCATCAGCAGAAGTGACATGTGGGTAGTTGTGTGTGTGTGTGTGGTCGCCTGCAACAGAACTCTATTAACTGTCTTCACCTGTCAAGGCTGATCATATTGCGCAGCATCTCATTTAAACAGGAAACATCACGTTTGTCTGCTTTTTGGCGCCACTCTGGGACAGTCTAGAAGGGATACTGCTCAACTGGTTTTAAGTGGTCACACACTTCTTTCCGTTTCATTTTTTTTTTATTCTGTCACATTCATTCAAATTTAACTTTTCCAACAGGCTGCAGGGGAAACGACACTTTCTTTACTTTCACTACTGCCTGTGTGCAACATAAAGAGAGGAAGCGTGTCGGGGCTTTACTAATTTCAAATTTTGCTGCTGATTAAGTGGAAAAAATAACCCCCTCGGACCTTGTTCTGCTTAATTACATCGAACACTAGCAAAGGCATCTTGAAAGACGAGAGCTTGATTTGACGAACTGAACCTCTCAGCACAAGTGGTAAGGTGTGTACTGGGAAAGAGTGGAGTGGGGAGAGGGGGTATGGCGGTAAAGCAGTGTGGGGTGTCATCAATTATTCTTTGATTTCTAAATGGAACATTTTCCAAGATTAATATGTTTGACTGCTATCTAAAAATCACAGACTCCAAATGAAATGCCATTTTCTTTCACTTGAATTACACTAAGGGGAAGTCATCCAGTCACCCCCTTCCCTCCTCCACCTCCTAAAAGCTACCCCCCGCAGAAGTCTCTGGTCTCCACTGTTGTGTGGAATTTGGCATGGTGCTAATTTGAGCCCTACTTATCGTACACAAAGCAAAAAAGCATGGAGCGTTTAAAGCCTTACAACCTGACTGCAGTGACACTAAACGGCGCCTCGTTCTACAACTCTACTCGTTTCTGACATGAATTTGTCTGAGTCTGTTCCTGAATTAGGCTTCATCAAATGATTTTCATGCTCCTTCCTATCCAAAAGAAGCATAGTATCAAACCACCAGTTGGAGAATTGCAGTATTTTTTTGTACAGCTACACATCCTGCTTAGATTTAAGACTTTAAAACAACTAGCTACCACAATTTCTAGAAAGATCAATTATGACGTGACTCAGAGCGGGCCTGGGGGAGCTGCCAAGCTTCATACTCCAAAATCGTGCTCCACCCTCTCCTTTCTGACGACTCAAAACAAAATCAGAGCAACAGAGACGGAGTGAGAGGAAGGAAAAGAAACGGAGGAGAGGAGGGGAAAGGGTATTTTCAGTTTCAGTTACATCGATGACTCAAATATTCCAAAATCTCCTTCCAAGGAGGAAGCTTGCTTGTTTGAAATTCAACGGCAGGCGCGCAGACATGCACATGTGTAAAATAAGAAGGTATACACATGTAGAACGGTAGACGTGAACAAAACTTCACACCAGACTGAAGTGGATCCTTAGAGGAAAACCAAAATAAAACTTAAAAGTCAGCTAAAAAGAAGCCAAAATACGACTGAGGTCTGTCACCGGGTCAGAAAGAGGATAGGCAGTCTATCAAAACACCCCCACACCTAGTTCCTTTATTTGCTCAGTATCAATCTCAGCATTAACCCTCTGCTAATGGGACAGCTGTGGGTCAGTGCCTCGCTTCTTAGAGTTGCCAATCAAGACCTTAAGCTGAGAGATCAGCCTTTGGGACAGAGGTGCTCGTCTGCCTCTGAGTGGCTTTTAAAACACAGAGACGCCTGTATTGATTTTAGCTCGAGCCTGAAAAGTGGGGGTGGCGGTTGTGTCATCAGCTAAGGCTGTGAGCGTCTGGACGGGAGCCAGCCCGTGGTCCCTGGTCACCCTTCACTGATCAAAAGGGCCTCAACCGAATGACCTACCAGGGAGGCACTGAACCTGCAAACACGAAGAGGGCAAGGAGTTGGAAGCTCGAGGGGTTCAGGGCTAGCAGGGGCAACATCAGCAGAGATCTCATAATAGAAAAGGGTTTTAACCTTAATGTTGGAGCCAAAACCCTGTTAGGGGCCCTGTAATACTCCCTGCGCCTCTGTCAATTGAACTAGTTGATTTTTCTTCGCTTCCTACCCCCCCTCCCCCTTTTATTTTTGCACATAGCTGATAGACACTGACATGTATACAGTATAGCTCTGGTTAGCGGGGTGGTGAGCAAAAGCCTACTAACCTAACAAGGGCTTAATGAAAAAATAATAAACAAAAAGACATGCTGGTATTTTATTTAAAATATATATATTTGAAAGCTATTTTTCTACCTGGATTATTGAGCATGCATCAGGATATTTGAAAGCTTCTTCAACCCCTTCAGATATCTTCTGCACAAGAACTCTCAAAGCTTGCAGGTCAGTTGGTGTTAAAGTAAAGAAAATTGTTCTCAAAGAAAATATAGAAATAAGTGAAACCCTCCTCCATAATCAAAACCCATATGTGTACATTTTTATCTAATGTGCACTTAAAAGACTGCAGCCCATGAATTGAGGTATGCATATCTAATCAATTGGCTCAAGTGCTTGGGATATCTTACAAGAAAAGAAAAAAAAAAGTCTTGGGCACTTTGAGTAAAATATGCTAATTAACACACTTGAAATTTCCCATATGAAATCTATCTGCACCAAGACAATGAGAAAATAATTACAACAGAGGTAGAATTACAATGACCATTTTAATCAACCCCTACACTAGCATTTCACCCTATTTATTCAGTTTTTGATTCCATGACCCACTGGCAAGTAATCACTTGAAAATTATGGTTTGGTTTATAATAGGTCTGTGCTTTGGACACATTATTTCTGCAAAGACAGGGCTCCAGGGATTACAATAAAGATATGAATCTTGCAAAACAACAATCAGCATGCAGTGATGGAAGTAACTAGAAAAAAGACCTGGACAAAAGCAAACTGACATAAGGTTAAAAGCCTTAAAATACTCTGGGCACTTTGTAAACCACACAAGGTAGCTGATTTAATAAAGAAAAAACAAATCAAAGCCTGTAATGCAAAAGTTATCTCTGCCAGACATTCAGAAAAAAACAAAAACAAAAGATTATAATTTTGTACACAATTGTTTTTTTATTTTTTATTTTGGCAACGTATGACCTTAACCTATTAAATAATGTCTTTCAAATTTAGTAAGGGTCACAAAATTCACTTCCAAAAGGTCAGCTCTCCGCACAGGTATTAAACCTGCATATCTGCACATGCCATCAGTCAAATTTGAGATTCACACAAAGGCTGGACTAATGTCTTTATTTTAATATAAAGTGTTGTACTTTTCGACCCTCGTTTCTTACTAAAGTTTCACTTAGATTTAAAAAAAACAGCCCTACTCCTCACAAGCTACTAAGGTCATCTCTATCAACCACAGAACACATTACAGGAAAGAGTTTCACAATCTGGTAAATGACGTGATGATTAAACTCCTAAAACTAGTGCAAGGTGGGAGCAATTTATTCCGAGGTGGTAGATGAAGAGCGAAGACCCATTTTGAAGGAGATACCGGCTGCTTGAAAATCCAAAACGATTATCCTGAGGAATGTGTGCCTCTCTCTTCGAAAGACAGAAATGGCAGATTTACATAAGAGCATCTCACCAATGAAGCCTTTTTTTAATGTCTGCATTATACTTTGTTTTTAGCAATCCTGATCTCATTTTAATGATAGTTTGGCTTTTTGTTGCTCCACTTTAAGCTGTGTCCCATCACTGTGTTTACTACCCTTTCCTGCAAATGCATCCTGATTCCTCCAAGGCCCACTTTCATTATTGTGCAACCACTGGCATGTTTGAGTTCCAGTTTCAAACGGACCGAGTGATTCAACGGACAACTTGTCAAAACAAAGTTATCACAACTGAAATACAATCGGTGCCGTTATCAAAACACCATAAAGGGCTTCCTGTTGTCGAGAAAATTCCCTGTCCACATACAGCACACAAGCTTTAAATCAGACAGCAGTGGTGGGAAATAACACCATGAAGGCTGGCGTGGGAAGGCAGATGATTTCTTATTGATTTCCTGTTTCTGTTGAGAAGAGGGCCCTCAATAACCTCTAAGAATGCGGCAGCCCCCTAAACACGGCAAAGCTGGAGTGTGCCATTGAGAGATTAAAGATATGAAGTGACTTTGATCACAACATTGCTGAAATTAAAGAAAATCATATATTTGTCCAGAAGTTTTATACAACAAACAAATTCTCCCTTCCATGCTACTACAGTAAACAAGTCACTGTTCTGTAATTAAGTTTAATAGCAACGAGAGGGGGGAAAAGTTTGAAAGGAGGAAAAGGGTACCGGTACTCTAGAAACGTTAATAACTTAGAAACAAAGAAGCTGTTGTCAAGAATGGTGTTAAATGAAAACACAGCCCTTAGTACGGAAGCAATCAGCCTCCGTTAGCCCATGTTGACACCTCAGTCCTCTTAGGAAAAATGAAACACACATACACAAAGCTTTTAGTCCGTTTTACTTCAAAACCTGCAATCTATATCTTAGCATCAAGTGGAATTACTGTGCAACTAGATTTAATTAGAAATGCCAACTCAAGGAGTTCAAAGCTGAATGGCTGTTTAACAGAACCTTGCTGTGCACCGCTTTGCATTAAACGTGATTAGTTCAGAATTGTGACAAAGTTTCTCAAGTAAAAAGAAATAAATTATTGGAAAAATCCAGACAGAGTCACCTTGACCGATAGGCGTTTGATTGATGGCAGGACACAACTATAAAGATGCTGCTCATCAGGAAAAAGAAGAGTACCGGTAGGTAAAAGGATAACTAGCGCCAAAACAACTACCGGTAATCGGATTTCCGTACTTCCAAACCACAGGGCTGTGGGTTTGGAAAAATGAGTAAAAAGAAGTCCAAATGAGCCACGATGTTACCTGACCTGATTACGGTCTGAATGTCAGAATAAAAGAGTGAACTGCTTTCTAGAAATTATTTACCAGGAGGCAGAGAAGCTCCTATTTTTGTTGGCCAAGTGACTCGTGGATTTACACTGTGACACTTATAACAGCAACGTGTGGTGTTGCAGTTAAAATAAGAACAAAATAAAATATGGTATGATGCGCACATCACCTGCTGCCTTTCCTTCCTGCATTTTAGACTAAAATTACCTCATGTTGAGGAAAAAACACAAAAACAAATAATGTTACAACAATGCCATAAAACGTGAATGACTCTCAGCTACTACCGCACCAACTTTTAGCTCACCATATGTAAAATTGACCGAGTTAAAGCTAGTTTTGTGTTTACTGAAATAGATTGGCTGTGGCGACCATCTTGAATTGCTACAGATGCACATGCAGTCATTGCTACTTGAGTTTTATTCAAATTTGGCGACTGGTTTATGCGATGCTTCGTTAACAGATGAACAAACGTACACCAGCATAATCTTTACAGCCTGTTTTTCAGCGACAGATTATGACGATTTCAGCCATTTATATGTTCAATAACATTGCAACTTGCTGCAGTTAACTCAACCATCGGACATGGAAAAAAGTTAATTGTTTTAACATTTCCGTTTCAACGGCTCATTGTTGTTTATCACGATAAAGATGTCCCGCTGTCCGTCCAGTTTTCTCCCAGAGCATTAAAACTTACTTCTTACAGGCTCGCGATAATTAGGCTTCTCCGTGGCCACGTGTCCATCAGCAGGTGGTTTCCTGGGAGACGGCTCTCTCTCTGATGATTCGCCAACGCAAGCATCTAGACAGGACGTTAAATATTAATCAAAAAGTTCATCAACAAAACTGCACTTTGACTAACAAGTAGGGCTTTGTTTGCGTTTCATTCTTTTATTTGACGCCACAACAACTACACTTGGAACAGTTGTGAACATTCGCTGCAGCGTAAGTTCAAGTGGACAGAACCTCGGGGTCAAGTTGGAGTGCGCTCAGTCCGTTTTTGCCAGAAAAAACAATCTTACTGGCAAAACGGCTCAACATGGAGAGCGGGGTGGTTCAGGTGAAGGCCCTGCCAGAGCTCTGGATCTCATTTTCTCTCCTTTCTGCTCTCGAGCTGCCAAAATTATTTTCCTGCCATAAAGGCTGCATTCATCTAAATTGGAAAAAGTATGTGAGCAAAAAGCAAAATAATATAAAAACACTCGGGTTGATAGCAAAGACAAGACAGGAGGCACTCGTCTCTCTGGGCCGTGTCTACTGGCTTCTTGACTTCAAACCTCGGCTATGCTTTGCTGCTTTCTACTGTAAATACCCCATTTACAAAGACTTTATTCACTGGTTTGGTGCCAGGAGTCCACAGCTTTCTCAGGGCCTGAAACGGTTCAGTTAAATGCTTTTAGTGTTAACATGCTGAGCTCCTACAGAAAAATAACAGCAGAGTTAAACAGCTTCGTTCAACTACAGCAGCAACTCTGATTGTAAGCACTGACAGATGAAAAATAGTGCAAAGGTGCAGGCCACAAGTTCTAGATAGAAATTGGACGTTTCGGATTGGAGCTGACGTCTGAATACCGTATTTTCCGGAATATATGGTGCAGCTTTTTATCATTTTTGCATGCCCTGTGACCTATATTCAGGTGTGACCTATTTATGGCTTTTTATAAAATAAGCGGATTTGTAATCATTTATTAACAAAAATTAAACTGAGACACACTCTTACAATAATGTCAGCTAACAAATATATTTTTTAGGTGTTTATCCTGCTAAAATTATTCATTTATTAAAGAAAAGTTCAGCTCAGACACATATTTGCTATAATTTTTATCAAACAAATAATTGTTTTTAAGTGTTAATCTTCTTTAAAGCCTTGCTGTGCGCTCCTGTGGCAGACATTTGCAGCAGAGCTAAACACGGTCAACATTTTGACGTAGGTGCGACCTATATTCAGGTGTGATCACCTATATATGGATTTTTCCAATTTTTTGGCAATAATTGGACAGTGCGACCTATATTCAGGTGTGACTTATATTCCAGAAAATACGGTATATTGATCTCTTCTCAGAACAGCTGCAATCTTCTGAAAGAGTCTCAACTAAATATCCAGCCCAACCAAAAAATAAAAATAAAATTCACAATCCAACAGCCTGTGTGATTTTATTACTTTGTCCTACTTTGCTATTTTTTGACAGCGCAGTAATGACGCTCGGTTAACGGTTCATTGCTTGTTTGAAGAAAAATGAAAAGCGGGTGTGAAGGGGTAAGCTTATTTTACATGTGATAATCTTAGGGGCAACTGGAAAGTTAATTAAAAACTATAATTGGCTGTGGTTGCTGTTAATAGTCATGAGGGTGTTTCTTCAGACTTTATTGGGGTGGTGGTGTGTGTGTGTGTGTGTGTGGGGGGGGGGGTGACGCACAAACATTATCAAGACTAAAACACAGATTCTGATGAAGTTGCATGAACAAATTTTAAAAATAGCATAAGAAATGAAGCAGACTGTCCCGAGCAGACTGATAAGCGCATTCTATTAGTCTTTTTGTTTTCCCTTAGCAAAAGTAGTATATTAAAGTATACTTCAAGTATACTTTTTAGGTACTTATCAGACTTGAAGTATACTTTTTAAGTACTTATCTGAGATATACTAAAAATAAGTTTATTTAAGTGTACTAAGAGTATACTTATTTTATACTTTAAAATAAGGCTGTGTACTAATCTGACTTGAAGTATACTTTTTAGGTACTTGTCTGAGATATACTAAAAAGAAGTTTATTTAAGTGTACTAAGAGTATACCGGTACTCATTTTATACTTTTAAATAAGGCTGTGTACTTGGAAGTCTAATAAAAAGTGTACTACTAGTACAGTATACTTTAAGTATACTTAAATAAACTAAAAATATGAACTAGAAGCACACAATAAGTACATTGGAAGTCTAATAAAAAGTGTACTACTACTAGTATACTTTAAGTATACTTAAATAACCTAAAAATGTGAACTAGAAGTACATAGAGTAGTATACTTTTTATAAACTAGATTTGTCCCAAACTAGTAGAACGAAGTATTAAATCTACATACTTAAAGTATACTACAAGTACACATTGAGAAGTATACTTTAAATACTTATACTTGTACTCAAGTATACTAAATAAATTAAACTTCAAGTATACTTGCTAAGGGTCAGTTAAAAGTTATTATTTTTAAGTTGTACAGTGGCAATCAAAATGAGTAGAAGGAATATTATATTTATAGCACAGCTTTATTAGCTGCATGAAGAAGAAAAAAAAAACACATATGAGAGAACTTTGTGCAAAAACAGGCACTTCTTTCACACATTTTGACTTGCCAACCACACAGAAAAAATATCTGTGAACAAATGCAACACCTTTGGGTGTTTCTTTTTTTTTATAACTGCAACTTCATGAATTAAACCTTGAAGAACCACCTCTGGGACCCCCCTACAATAGAATTTAACCTACATTTAACTGATATAAAGTAAAGCCACTGATGAATGGCCTGTCCTGTGAGCTCTTACCGTGTGACACTGACAGCAGGGGGCTTGTCTCTTGCCGGGGGGCCTGCTCTGGCCCGTCTGACGGATGGACAGTCTTCTTGGACATGAGACAGTCGTGTCTTCCTCACGGCAGAAGTAGTTTTGTTTTCCTCAGCCTTCAGCGCTGGAAACAAAAATCAAAACATCTCATTTCCAGACACAAACGAGTAGCAAAACTGGATAAAAGAAGTCGACGTCGAGTGGAAATTTCCCTTCACGCGCCGTCTCTTTTTAAACTCGCTTTTCAAAGTGGCTCGCGCGACGTCAGTTAGCTTAGAAAATGAAAAGAAACGAGCAAGCTAGCAGTCGTTTTGTTTATGACGCAGAACTTACCTTTCAAACATGTCACTCCCTTCAAATCTCGCCCTTTCCCATCTTTTTTTTTTTTTTACTCACTCGTAAAAAAAAAAAAAAGAAGTTAACTATGAAGAAAAAAAAGTGACAGCGTCCAGCAGTTCGTCAACTCAAAGTTGATAGGAAGTTGCGGTTTTACTTCTTCCAGCGGTTTTTTGGGCACGAAGAAGTTGAAAACATTATCCTTCTCGACGCCTTCGACGCAGTTCAGTCAGGACACAAACTTTTTCATCACATCCGGATTCCTCTCTCCTCTCCCTCCGTTTCCCTGTCGGCGGACAAAGCCCTCCTTGAGGTGCTTTTCAGCTCAAAAGTTTATATTAGGCGGAGAAGTCGAAGAAATACCGCAGACTGGAGTTCTTTTCAGTGTGGTGTTTGCAAAAGTTGCAAAATGAAGGGTTCCAATGAGCGGATAGACTCTGTTCCTGCATAAAAATAAATTTAAAAAATGCCACAAACATTAAAAATCGCAGTGAGTTCCTAAAGCAGGGCTGGCGGGCGCGGCAGGGTTGCCAGATCTCCAGACCGAAACAAGCGGTCAACTCCTTGAAAACAAGCCCAAACAGTCGGTTCCCTCTTTTAGGAAAAGCCCAAAACAAGCCCAAATTGTAACCCATCCCATTGTGTAAAAAAAGGCCATTTTTAAACAGTATAAACATATTCATTATGGCATTACATATAACCAGCAAAATTATACATTGAAGAACGTATTCAGTCTAAAAAATAAAAATACATTTTGCATTTTTATACAGCTGGTTTGTCATGTGTACAAATTAAAAAATAAAATTGACAGTTGGTTGTGATCCAGTCTTGAAGAGCACGCTCTTTCTCCCAATCTTTATTATATTTTTTTCCATATTTACCCCACTTAGAGCTCATATTAGCGTTGTCTTGGCTAGACAAAGAATAAAGAAGAGAGACAAAGAATAAAGAACAATGTTGAATTCGCGTGTAGTCGGATGTCCCGTGAAGAAACACATATTATACAGATAAGCATTTCATTAGCATGAAACACCACATATATGACACACCTCACTACTCGCGTTACAACAAGCCCAAATAAGCGACGCAACGCCCACGGCAAGCCCAAAAAAAAACAACACACAAGCGGCTCACCGAATTTATAAGCGACTACAGAAAAAAAACTAGCCCAGTGCCTCTTGAAATAAGCTGACTTGGCAACTATGGCGCCGCGGGCCATTTCTGGCCAGCGGGTGACTTCAATCCGGCCCACCAATGACGGATTCTGGGTTTGGAATTTGGGTTCTGATTACAGTCCCTCGTTTATCGCGGGGGATCTGTACTCTGAAGACCCGTGAGAAGTGAAAAACCGCGAAGTAGGAATAGTACAAGTAGTGAGTAGTAGTTCACTTTATTTTATATACAGGTTGTCCCCGACTTACGAGCGAGTTTCGTTCCTACGAATCGCTCGTAAGACGAAAATTTGTATGTCGGAACCCAAAACACGTGTCGCTCGTAAGTCCGGATTTTTGGTCGTAAGTCGGAAAATGTATGCTAGCGCTGCGCCGAACAACCGTTTTTCAACACAAACGTACATACAGTACTGGTTCATAAACATGCACAGAACGTTGTTTATAAATGGTTAGCTAACACACTTTCATCTAAAAACACATACCAGTGCTGTATTTTCTGTACAACTTTACTGTTCGTTAGTCCGCTCGTATGTCCGGAACATCGTATGTCGATGATGACGTCGTAAGTCGGGGACAACCTATATATACA
>JBBPBX010032138.1:0-34079 GCA_038048925.1 Garcialebias charrua | reverse complement strand
TGTATTATAGCATGATACAAGAGATTTCCCCCGCTCGTTAGCTGTACTTTTGGCTCTGATACTTGGCCTTGTGCCATTAACTGACTTACCTCTAGCTGGTATTGTGGTCCAGCTACAGTGTTTAGGACCTTTCTGAAAGTGTTGTTATGGATTTTACAGTTATTTTTGGTAAACACAAGCAGTCCATCACCATCCATCGTGAAGGGGCTCCCTACCAAACTACAAATCTTAATCCCATTTTGGAGTTTTAGGACCCGTGCCTCATCAGGCACTGGTCCAAGGGGTTTTGAAAATTGGATTTTGTTTTTGGGTCTCCTGCCAGGGGACTCACCCTTTCTTTCTCTTTCCGGGGTTCGCCCTGGCTCTTCCCCGGTAAATTCTGAGAAAATTTGTCTTACTCTACCTATTCCAGGAGGGAGTTCAAAGTCTTGGTCATGATGTTTTGTCTTAGCACTAGATTTTTTGTGAATTTCTCCCGAGGTTCGTAAGGAACCTGCTAGGGGTTGTTCAGTCCCATCCTGGGGTTTTAACTGCCCTTTTGGGTTATGTACGTTCGTGTTTACTACGGGTTTTACATTCAGGTGTTGGGCCATTTGTTTGGCCAGTAACCGGGCCATGAGTTTAAATTCTTTACTGGTATCGTCATCGGACTCACCGGAATTTGAGTCTCCCTCATCTTTCCTTGCTTTCTTCTTTCTTTCGGAACTAGTTGCAGGAGATCTGTGATTCCCTTCATTTCCTGCGTCACTCGATTCAGGATCTGTACCATATTTAGGCTTTTCCCTATAATCTCCTGGGTTCCCTTTGGGACCCCATGGGTCAGGACCCACTCGTGAGGCCGGAATTATGGGCGCTCCGCCCAGTCCACTACTGCCTCGCTCTTTTGGTGGTACTTTATTTCGATCTGCTATCATTTGTTTGTACTGCCTCAGTTTCGCCAGTTCTTCATGATATTCCTTATGTCTAGAGGCAGCTTTTACCGTGGTATTCCTAGTGTCCCAGCCTACATCCATTTCTTTGGCCACCATTTTTACTAATGGATCATAGCCCTCTGATGGGCTTTTAATTGCCAATACCTCCCTCGTGGTTAGTATTTCAATTTTTCGGACCCACCAAGCTAGCCACTTCTTGATCTCATCCTTCGTTCTTATGCCGTCTGGGTGTGCCCACACTACCATTTGACTATCGTATTCAACACGGGTGCAGATAAACAAGCCTAATTTGTCTATTCGTTCTTGCAGGTTTCTTCGCAGTCCTTTTTCATCTGTGCCAGGGTTATTTTGTTTAAACGCCTCCTGTACGAATGGATCCCAGGTTTCATAACCTCGGCCATACAGGAGGACCACAAGACCTGGTTCTTTTTCTTTTTCTGTGACCTTTGTTCTCTTAGGAGCAACGGGCTTCCTTTCTGGCTCAGGTTCTTCACCTGACTCTTCCGGAGTGTTTATTTCGGAGTCTGATCCATGCTCCGGGTTACTTGTTACTCCATACCTTTCTAGTCGGTATTGTCTCAGTTTATTTATTTCTTTTTTATACTCTTTACTCATTGGGATTGCCATAACATCTAGGTCTATTACGTATCCGCCTAACCCGGATTCTTTGGCAACCCTTCTTATTATGGAGTCCTCTGCTCCACTCTCATGTGGTGTTCCGCAGGGCTCAGTTTTGGGCCCTCTTTTATTTTTGTTGTACATCCTTCCGCTTGGTTCTGTTTTTAGGAAATACGGGATTGCTTTTCATTGTTATGCAGATGACACACAGATCTACGTACCTTTAAAGAAGGCAGACTCTGCCTCTCTTCGGTCTCTGTTCCTATGTTTGGAAGATTTGAAGGCCTGGATGGCCCTAAACTTCTTAAGACTTAACGAAGACAAAACAGAGGTGGTGATTTTTGGCAATTCGACTGAAGACTCTCTGTCCGATTGCTCCTTGGCTCAGTATGTCCGGCCAGTTGTTACAAATCTAGGGGTCAAGCTGGATGCTGGTCTTAGGCTGGAGTCTCAGATTAAAGCAGTTGTGAAATCCAGCTTTTTTCATTTGAGGCAGCTAGCCAAAGTAAAAGCCATCCTTCCTAGACAGCACTTTGAAACAGCAATCCATGCATTTGTGACCACACGGCTGGATTACTGTAATTCACTTTATGTTGGTATTAGTGATCTGTGTACTTCCCAGCTTCAGAGGGTTCAAAATGCAGCTGCACGACTCTTAACAGGTACACGAAAATTTGATCACATTTCCCCTGTTTTGGCATCTTTGCACTGGTTACCGGTGCGTTACAGGATTCATTTTAAAATACTTTTATTTACTTTTAAAGCTCTAAATGGCCATGCCCCTCCATACCTGTCAGAGCTGCTGCATTACTACACACCCTCTCGTTCGCTCAGGTCAGCTGACCAGTTGCTTCTGAGGGTACCGAGGACAAAGCGCAAGCTTAGAGGGGACCGTGCTTTCTCTGTGGTAGCTCCTAAGCTCTGGAATGACCTCCCATTAGACATAAGACAGGCCTCTTCACTTGCTGTTTTTAAGTCTCTTCTTAAAACCCATCTTTTTTCTTTGGCTTTTGGTACAATCTGAGATGTTTTAACTTTGTTTTATTGTTTTATTGTATTCATAATTTATTATTTTAGTACTGTTTTTAGTCCCTTCCATTTTATGATTGTATTGTATTTTGTGATTGTGTGTACAGCACTTTGGTCCTGTTGGGTGCAAAAAGTGCTCTATAAATAAAGTTGGTATGGTATGGTATGGTATGGAGTCGTAGTCTGCTGATGGGCTAAGCAACGCAGTTATAGTCCCACCTCTGTTCTCTCCCATCTGTTTTATACACCATTGCAGCCACGCTTTAATATCGCACTTACTTGTTACTTTTGCCGGATCTTTTACTATTATTATTTGGTTGAAGGGCCTTTCCTGTAAGCAGTAGAATTCTCCTTCTGTTCTTATGTATTGTACCAGGTTTTGTTTTAGGGTCTCGTCAACGACACCGGGGTTATTCTCCCTAACCGCGTTCTGAACGTGTTGGTGCCAGGTCTCAAAACCATGACCGTATGGGAGAATGGTAAACTTCAGCTCTTTTGGTGTTCCTTCACCTGGCGGGGGAGCTGTTGGATTTGTTCCTCCTCCCCCTAATTCATCGTCTGTTTCCTTAGAGGAATCCGTCACGGAGTTCTGTTCGTGGGTTTCAGATTTTTGTTTCCTTATTGCTTTAAATGCTTCCATCTTAGCCCATTCCTCCTCATATTGAGGATCCTTTTTAATTGATTTTACATCAGGAGTAAAGCTAGAATGCGCTATCCCTGATGCTTTAGCCACCCTCTTTACGAGAGGGTCATATTCGGCTGAGGGACTGTGTAACATTACTATGTTTGGGCCATCAGGGGTCTCAAGCCTCCGTATCCACCATTTCAGCCATCTTTTAATCTCGGTTGTTTTTGTTATTTGGCCGGGGTCTTTCATTACTATTATCTTACGGCCCCCTACTATCCCGGGACAACAATAGGTATTTTTTGCTGCCATATTTTTAATAAGATTGGTCTCTAACGCTTTATCATCTGCTTTTAGGTGACCTTTTCTGTATCTTGTTTGAAGAGGGGGCTGCCAAGTCTGAAACCCCCGCCCGTACAGAATTATTTCTATCGGTATCTCATTCTTTGGCTCACCTTCTGTGTCCGGTTCTTGTCGGTTCGGATCGTCCACTTTGGACGGGTCCTCAGTCTTTGTCGTTTCCGCTGGTGCGGGTTTTGGTCCAGTTGGATCGTTTTCTGTGGACTGGTCCTCCAGTCCTATTGGTGCCGTACTTTCGGCCATTGTTCGTTTTTGTCGTCTCGAGTTTGTCCGTTTTCAAAGCCGACTGACTTTATGTCCCTGTACCTGGGATGAAAACCGACCTGCTGCTAATCTTACTCCCGATCTATGGTCAGTAGATCACGAATAAGCCCTTTTTACCCCGCCCACTGCTGTGGAATTAAGGGGCACTTAGCTGATAGCTTAGACCAGCCGACTACAACTTCTCTACTCTAAGAGGAGTTGTTCTTCTGGCGCTTGTCAGTCCTTTGACGCACGCCTTGTCTCTTGGGAGTCTTTATTCATAAAGAGGGTCCCTTCGTGGTCGCCATGTTTGCTTATCTGAATAATCAGCGAGGTAATCACAAGGTGCGTGACACGCCCTCACTGCAGCCTACCTGCTAACAGGGTCTATTGAACCGGTCCCGGAGTTTGGGTATTACCTTGAACTACGTGGGACAGCTTCCGACTGAAGGCTGTCGATGGGAGAATTCATCTGGACTATTCACCTCCTAGCTTCCACAAGCCACACCCCTTTTTCACCTTGCTCCTCCCTCCACCTCAGCAGCCGGGGACCGGAGGGTTTAGTACAAGGCAACTCGTGTTAACGGAGGCTTCTCCCGTGTTTAAGCTCGCTATTGTTACTGATCCAGTTAATTTTAGGATCCAGGAGATCGGACCCTGGGGTATTGTTTTAATATAACCTTAGGTGCTAATGCTTAACCTTTAAAAACCTCCTAATATTTGATGTTATCTTTGTGAACCAAACTTACATTTCCGCGGACAAGTGGGTGATGAATAAAAGTCAAGAATTTTACGTTTTGTTTATTTTAATCAATTATTTTGCAGGGAAGGATCAGCGTTACAGCATAACAGTACAATTAATTATTATGATTATAAGTAAAGGAAAAGTATTAATTCACCAAACAATCTTCAGACTAGATGTTAAGTTGCTCGCTCTGCATGGAGTCCTTGAGGAGGTTCTTTTCTGGAGTCCAGGCTGGAGAGGTTCGGAGGGTCGTCTCATTGATGTTACTCAGTTAACACTTCCAATACCCACCCAGTCTTATGGACCAGAATTAGAGCGCTTAATTATAAGAAAATTCCTCATCCTCAGCTTTATGAGCTAGAGTTTAGAGTACACTCTCACATTATCATCTCATCTGATTTTAAGAATCAGAGTTAGAGTAGTCTTTTGCAATCACACATCTCTCCTGACCTTAGGGATCAGGGATTAGAGTTTTACTTAAAATCTTACCCAGTGGATGTATCTCCCCAGTGCCCTCCGTATTATCAAGCAACCTCGAGCAATTAAGTCTCTAAGATAATTGAATTGTCTATTTGCTTCCGCTCTATCCGCATTTAATTTAATTTGATTTAAATCTAGCTGAAGATCCGGTTCAGGAAGGTGTCTAGCAGGCATCCCTTTCTTCCTCAAAGTCCCTGGGGACCGAGAGGGAAAACCTGAAGCAGTCGCCTTCAGTCCCTGGGGACTGAAGCTCACCTCTGACTCCCTGCTGGTCTGATCTGAAGAAACAAGTTTTGCTTCGTCCTGGCTGTCTGGGTAAAAACTATCCAGTCCTTCCTCAAAGCTTGAGAATGAAAGAAAAGGAGTCTCTCCCCAGGACGCTTGCTTCCTCCTGTCAGCACGGAGTCGATCTGAACCACGCTTTGGGTCTTCAGTGGAGCAGGTCAGCTCCAGTTACTCGAACAGCCTCGTCCTGTCGTAACAGGGTGGTTAAATATAACTCTTAGTCCCGCCTTCTCCCTAGGAGGAGAAGGATAGCTAGTCTGTGATTGGCCTGTGTCTGCTTGCTTTGTCAATCTCTGGGCAAAGTTGTAGTTCTGCTCTATTTCTGCTCGAAGCTACATGTTCCCTTATTAGGAAATAGATTTGCTCTTTTTGCTCGAGGCTGAATGATTCACCAGGGCCGGAGGTTGACACAACTCTGGTCAGTTAGTTGCATCACTTTTTCCAGTAAAGTGTTTGCAAGTTATACTTTTCAACATGTGTGTTTTGCAAGAGACCACTTTTGTCACAAAACCATCTTTGAAACATAGTAACACATCATTACAATTGCTATTATAAAAATGATTAATTCTTCATCATAATAACATCACATATTAAATGATTATATTGGTTACAACCATATCTCACTTGATTACTTTAGTTAAAACACATCTACCATGATTATTGGTAAAAATCATATATCTCATGATCGTGTTGATTAGAACAAGTTACTATAAAAACCAATCAAGGTTAAACCAAGTTCAGATAAAAACATTTTAAAGTTAGAACAAGTCTTTGGCATCATGTTTCTCCCTTCTGCCCTCTGCTGCAGTTCAGGAATGTTCGTGTGTGAATTTGAGAGTGTGGTTGCTTGCTTTTGGGAAGTGACTTTCTTCATGACTTTCACAACTCTTAACGGTTAAACTTAAGACACAGTTAACTTCTCTTATTTATCTTAACCTTATAACTACAGTGTCCACTATTTAGATCGTATAAGCCTTTCTAAGGTTTTAAACAATCATTCTTTTCTGCTCCCTTTGCAGTTCTCACCTTGCACTTCCTCTGCATGTTTTTGTGTGAGCGTGCATCTGTGTGTGTGTGTTTATGTGTGTGTGTGAGTCTGAGTGGTGCGCTCCTGCAGAACTCTGTTTGTGCTTCCCTTCTGAACAGATGAGATAACTGAAGTTGCATAATAGACAAGTCCGGACAAGTCCAGGCATGTTTCTACCTCGACAACTGTTATTAATATATTTTTGTACTTCATTCCATAAGTTTTCATGTACTGATTAATTTTTGCTGGTTTTGAGTCCATAATAAACTCACTCTTCTCGACAAGAAACATAGTGTTTTTATGACCTTTTATTAAGTAGCTAACATTTTTATCAACTTTCGGAATTGTTTTTGCAAGGTTAGATCCCACATTTACAAAATAGTTGTTAAATCCATTAACAATGTCATTGTCATCCTGTATTACATTACCACTGTTCACAAAACACTGGGACAAGCTAGTTTTATTTCACTCTGGCTTCACTCCACTGGCTGCCTGTTCATTTTAGAGTTCATTTAAAGATCCTTTTATTTGTTTTTAAAAGTTTAAATGGTCTTGCCCCATCCTACCTCTCTGAGCTGCTTCACCCATAGTCTCCTGCTCTGTGCCTCAGATCAGCTGATCAGCTGCTCCTGGAGGTGCCGAGGTCCAAACAGAGACTCAAAGGGGACAGAGCTTTTTCTGTTACTGCTCCAAAACTGTGGAACGATCTCCCTCTTCCCATCAGACAAGCTCCTTCACTGTCCAGTTTTAAAACTCTTCTAAAAACACATTTTTACTCACTGGCTTTTAGCACAGACTGAATTTGTTCTGTACTGTTTTTATTGTTTTTATTGATCTTAATGTTTTAACAACTGTTTTATTTTTATGTGTTTAAATATTCGTGATTTTATGTGTACAGCACTTTGTTGCAGCTGTGGTTGTTTTAAAGGGCTTTATAAATAAAGTATTATTATTATATTATTATTATTATTGTGTTTATTTAGAACACTATTTATTACTCGCCATGTTGCTTTCATTTCACCATTTGTTTTTGTTTTTTGTAGTTCACTATAATATTCCCTCTTTTGTTTTTTATAATTCCAACTGATTTATTTTTGTACTTTTTGTATTTGTTTTCAGCCTCATGAGTTCTATACTATATTTCAAAAAACAAGAATACAAATAGTTCTTTATTTTGCATGCGTTTCTTAATCCTGTTGTCATCCATGGTTGATCAACAGTACTTTTCTTAGTACAGTATAATATTTTGCACACAATTTTTCTTATACAAAACATTCAAAATGTTCATAAACTCATCGTATGCTTTGTTCACATCTTCAACATACACATCATTCCTATTTTGTTTTTTTAGATAATTTTTGGTCTATTTAATGCTTTACTTGATGTCTTTATTATTATTTTCTTCTCTATAGTTGTTTTTGTAATTATAACATCTTTATTATAAATTGTGAAAACTGGTAAATGATCACTTAGATCAGTCATCAAAATACCACTTATTACATTATCATCTGTTATATTTGTAAAGATATTATCAATTATTGTAGAACTATGTGTTGTAATTCTTGTTGGATTTGTTATCAATGGAAATAAATTTAAACTATACATTGAATTTATGAATGTACAGTACTAATGTTATTTGAATCAGTCTTGTTTCCCAGATCAATATTGAAGTCACCACACAAAAAACTCCCTTGTTTCTACTCTTTACTAGTAACTCCATAAGTTTATCCATGAATAACTCTATATTAGATCCTGGTGATCGATATGTACAACTTATTATGAGGTTTTTATCATTCTTATTTATTATTTCTATTGATATAATTTCCATTATATTATCTACAAATATCGACATTTCACTAATAAATTTGCATTTTATTTCATTTTTAATAAATATAGCTACTCCTCCACCTCTTTTTATTTTTTTATTTATGTGATATAATTCATAACCTTCAATATTAGCGTTATTTATATTATCATCATTTAGCCATGTTTCTGATAATGCTATTATTGTAAATGTTTTATTTACATTTTTTAGGTAATCAGTTAACTTTGATATATTTGCATTTATACTTCTGCAATATAAATGAACAATAGAAAGATTTTTATTTGCCGTGTAAATAGCATTACATTGTTTTTCGTTATAATATTTACTATCTTTTATAGCTGGAAAAAAATTGTCAATCACCTCTTCAACATTATAGATTTTAGACTCTGATTCATCGTGCATCATCATGATTAAATGTATTTGATCATCAGACTGATTATTTTGTAGACATTAGTGAGAAGTATTGTAATTTTAATTAGTCATCTCCTATGTTCATCTAGAAATTTTCCAAGTCCTTTAGGTCTTTTATTATTTTAGCTTGTGATCCTTCTTTTGCTTTAACCCAGACCCTTCCATTTCTCGTCCATGTCAATATTATTTTTTGCTTTTTTAATAGCCGTGTTTCACGTGCAATGATCCCATTTCTCTTTGTTAGATGTTCATTTATGAAAACTTTTTTTCCCTTTAATTTTTTTGCCTGCATGATTACCTTATTTCTTGCTTTTCTGCTGACGAATTTGACAACAACCACTGGTTTAAATTTCTCAGTCTTACTGGGCAGGATGTGACATATAGAAATGTCCTCATGGTATTTTTCAATCTCCCTGTCCTGCAAAAAAGACACAACTTACTCATCTAATGTCCTCAGTTCCTATGGTGATGAGTCCTCAGTTATTTCTGCATTTGCAGTAACTTTTGCATATGTCTGATTTTTAATTTCCAAACCAGTTATCACAAGATTTTCTAATCTTGAATTCTGTTCAAGATCATCAATCTTTTGTTCCAGTTCAGCAATATTTTTGTCTTTGTAGTTTGATTGTATTTTTAGTTGTTTGATATCCTCGAACAGACTCATTAAGAGTTCTTGTTGGGATGTCACCTTCGCAAGTTCTGAACTCATGAAGTTGAGAGATCTTTTTATTTCATCAATATCATCTGGGCTTTGATCAAGCAGCTCCTGTTTCCTGTTTTGTCTGTTTTTTCCTGCCATTTCAAAATTTACCTTTCACTTGATGGCAGTGAATTTCCTAATCCAAATGACGAGGCCATGTCACAATGCCAGCTATCTCCTCAAAAATATGTAGATCCACCTGCTGCGAACAGGAGGTCTGGACCTGAGCAGGTCCAGACCTCCACCTTGTCAGACTCCGGCTCCTCCGCACTCTGCCTCCAAATAGCCACCCCGTAGCTAGACAGCCAAAATCTGAGACTCAGCAACGAGGTTCACTAGCTCCTCAAACGGCAGTCACCAAACACAGCCTCCATCCACAGATCCGACGCCGCAGACCATCAGATCCCGCGGCTCCACAGCAGAAAAATCAGACGTCCACCAGGACACCAGCCCTAGCAAAAGAAACAGCCGCCAGCACAGCCGCCAGCCAACACCCACAGACCCGAACGCTCTGAGAAGAACGGGTTCCACCGCTCCAACTGTCCACAGAGCCGACGAAAAAAATACTCTCCTCAGGCAACAAAATGTTTTAAAGAAATATTTGAAGATTGTTCAAAAAATATTTCAAAAAAATGGTTTGAAGATTTGTTAGTTTTCTCATGGCGGAGTGCTCCTCTGCACGTCCACACCAACGACATGTTGTCCACACACATCAGCGCCCAACAACTTCACAATAAATGTATTAATCCCAAAGGCAAATTACAAGTAATTGTTGTTGTAGCTCATCATCCTGGTTGCAGTTATATATACTGATGGCTGTGGGCAGGAAGGATCTCTAGCAGTCCTTCCCCCAGTGGATTCAAAGAAAATGGTTACAGATGTCGACCCGTCCACCCAGACCCAGCAGCTCTCTTGGGCAGCAGGACTGCCTGAATGCCGGGCAGAACTCCTCCCCAAGCGATGGCCATTTCTCTCATCAGCTTGCTGAGCCCCTCGTCGCTGTGGACTTCACTGCAGGTGCTGGGGGATGATCTCGGTCCTCCCACTGTCACAAACTACGTTTCCCACTACCTCCAAGATCTCGGCGGTCAGGCACTTGAGCACCGCCTCCTGGTAGACAGGAATGCATCTACTGCACCTCCTTTTCAACTCATTTTGGATTTGGGGCTGTAGTTGAGGTAATATTTGAGTTTTGAGATGTTAACCAGCAGATATCAGTTGTAAAAAAAAAACTTGTTGCCATGGTTACATATCATAACAAATGTCCAACAGTAAAATAGGTTACAGTAAAAATATTTCCAGCTGCACAGCTTCCAATACTAAAGGACGTAATCATCCAAAAAAGTGATTTACATCCAGAAAAAAGAGGAATTAAAGTTTTCAAAAGCAAAAATCTCTGAATGAAAGTAAGAGAGCTGCTCCAACGTGCAGCCACTTTGAGCGGCGCAGTTCTATAACCAATTGCAATTCTTCTGTGAGCAGAAACTATGGCTCAGAGCTGGTCTTGATTTATAAACTAGCATCTTTAATTATTCAATCAAAAGTCAAAATACAACCCGAGTTTGAGAATGTAGTTTCAAAAGTGCACGACCCTTCACAGATGTCCAGGAGTTTAATTTCAGCCGTGGCTGAGATTTCAAACACATTTCAGGTCTGACAGGTGCAACGTGCTCTGCTGAGCATCTCCTCCTGCTCACTGTCGTCTCTCCTCCCAAAGGACAAGCTCCTATCAGTATTAGGATGGAGGTGAAAATGGAGCTTCAGCTAAAAGGTATCCTTCCTGATGCTTGTTGAAGCTGAGAGAATAAAGTTACATGACTAAGAGCTGAGGGACTCTAAGCTACTACCACACAAAGTTCTGGCTTAGTATCTCTAAAACTGGCCAAGTTATAAGCACTTTTGTGTTTGCTAAGGTGGCCATCTTGAATATGGTTGATTCCAAATGGTAAACGGTCAATTACATTTATCAAGTTTTTTTTTTAATTTTATCAAATCCATTCAGTAGTTCACGAGATATTTTGCTAACAAACAGACAAACACACAGAAAAGCAAGTCGTTATCACATCTGGCCTTCAGCAGCTGGCAGTCATGATGAATAGCTTTATCAAACGCATCACAACATGTGTGCACAGTTTGATTGATTTAACTAAATGCATGTTTGTGTTAAAATACAAAGAAATTTGTCATTAGGAATCAAATGAGATCAAGGTAATAATTAGGGATGCACCGATACCAGATTTTTGAAAACCGAGTACAAGTACAAGTACTTACATTAAAGTACTTGCCGATACCAAGTACCGATACAAGTACTAATTAATATTTTTAAAATTCATTCTAATTAACTTAAACTGTTTATTTTCATTAGACACTTCAAACATAAATAAACAAAGTACATTACTATTGGTAATCTGTAAAGTATGTCCAAACTTGTACAAAAAAATAAAATGTTTTACATTTGAACTCTTACATAGTCAATGAAATGAAATGAAACTGGTATCGGGTCCTGTAGTATCGGAGCCCTTTTATGAGTACAAGTACGAGTAAACGCACATGGTATCGGACCGATACCGATACTGGTATCGGTGCATCCCTATTAATAATTTTAAATAATTTGCACTGTGCTTAAAAGCATTTTTATTTTATGCCTATTAATTAAATAAATAAATAGTAAATAGGTTATTTATGTGACAAATGCATATATTTTACCAGTTTTGATGATTTATGCTATTTCTAACTTAATTTGACTCGTCAAAATTATTAATTTGCATTGCAGTAAGTCTGACATCTTCAGGGTGGGAGTTGGACTCCACCGGGGCTGCCCGTTGTCACCGATTCTGTTCATAGCTTTCATGGACACAATTTCTAGGTGCAGCCAGGGCGTGGTGGGTTTCCGGTTCTGTGGCTTCAGGATTCCATCTCTGCTCTTTGCAGATGATGTGGTCCTGTTGGCGTCATCGTGCCATGATCTTCAGCTCTCACTGGAGCGGTTCGCAGCCGAGTGTGAAGCGGCTGGGAGGAGAATCAGCACATCCAAACCTGAGGCTGTGGTCCTGAACCGGAAAAAGGGTGGATTGCTCTCTTCAGGTATAAGTTCTGCCTCAAGTGGAGGAGTTCAAGTATCTTGGGATTTTGTTCATGAGTGAGGGAAGAACGGAGCGTGAGATTGACAGACGGACCGGCACAGAGTCTGCAGTACCGCAGACTCTGTGCTGGTCCGTTGTGGTGAAGAGAGAGCTGAGCTGTAAGGTAAAAGTCTCTGTTTACCTGTCAGACTACGTTCCTACACTCGCTTATGGTCATGAGCTCTGGGTAGTGACAGAAAGAATGAGATTGTGGATACAGGCGGATAAAATGAGTTTCCTCTGCAGGGTAGCCTGACTCTCCCTTAGGGTGAGAAGTTCACTTATCGGGGAGAGACTCAGCGTTGAGCCACTGCTACTCCACATCGAGAGGAGCCAGTAGAGGTGGTTCAGGCATCTGGTAAGGATTCTCTTTGGGCGCCTCTCTAGGTAGGTGCTTCAGGCATGTCCGACTAGGAGGAGACCCGGGGAAGACCCAGGACATGACTATGTCTCTTGGTTGGCATGGGAACGCTTTGGAGTCCTCCCAGAAGAGCAGGAAGAGGTGAGATGTCTGGACCTCCTGATCAAGCTGCTGCTCCCACAACCTGACTTTGGAATAAGCGGAAGATAATGGATGGAAAATTAGTTTTACACAGACACACAACAATGTTGCTGATAAATAATCACATTTAGGAAGTTTGCTGATGTTTGGTCTAAAAGCATCATTAGCCTTCAGTATTAGAGGAGTTTATCCTGCCTTCTCTCTCCCTCACTGAGAGATTTGAACAAAGTCGGCTGTGTAGAATCGGAGTCGTTCCTACGTCTCAATAATTTATCCACAGCCTGCTGATGAGAAGGGAGCTCAAGCTGCAGAGTCAGAGCAACCAGTGCAGGTCAGGGGTTTGACCCTGAGCCTCTCTAACACACATCACATTTTCTCACGCAGCATCGCCTTTAATGTGCTCACTGCTGTGTGATGCAGTGTGTGGCTCGTGTTTTCAGTTTTTGGGTGGTGTTGTAGACAAACCTCCAACATAGAAACATGAACTTGTTGGAGAAGTGAGAAAAAGAAACACATACACAATCTGCTATATGGGGAGAATTAGTCTCAACTACACACCAAGGTTTTCATCTATAGCTGTAAAATGAACTAATCAGTTTGTCTCCTAAAGCTTTGTGTCATCGAGGGTTCAACATAATACTGGTGCACCACGTCCCTCTCTGCAGGACAGCATTTTATTAGACAAATGATGACACAATTCACCATTCAAAGTACAGGAATACATTCAGAACAGGTCATCTGCACAGTACAAAGATGTGGAAGAAGTGACGTATGACATCCAGTCGTGTTGGTCAGTGCAAGCAGAAACAATTCTTCCAGCGGACAAAACACTCCACTTACTGTGTCTGACATATTTACACGCTAAAATGACTGAATACAGTAGTTTGAAATTGGGCTCTGTGGAAAGTTTATGAATAAGTAGATATCTTACCTGCAGTTGATGGCATGCTGAATTATCTCAATTTGGAGAAAAGCAGTTTTATTATGACCAGACTGATGAGTTAGCTACCATCTAAAACCTATTCAAAATTTGAAAAAGTATATTGCTGTTCATGCTTACAACTATTTTTAAACATTTACACCAGTTTCTCAACACATGGTTATTTTCACAGAAATCTAGGATTTACAAGCACAAAGAGTTAGTTGTAGCACTTTCAGGGCAGCCTGGATCAATATATTTCTGTAAGAATGGCTGCTGGGTGGTGAAACGATTTATAAAGCTTATATGAAAAGTTATGAAACTTGAGACTATTGCTGTTTTCAGGCAGCGACGATCCATCCTGGTCTTTTCCTTCTCAAACGAGGCATTTGCTGCAGTCTGGTCATCATTAAACTATTTTTTTCTCCCAAGTCATGTTTTTCACATGTTATCTGCAACTGATAAGATATTTATTGCTTATACCCTTTCCACAGAACTCCACCTCAAAAGATCTGAACTATCTTTTTAAAGTCTTTGGTCATAGAAAATGAGCTGACAACTGAACCATAACATGTTTTGGCCTCAGTGTAAAATGAAGGATCACAGAAAAAAAAAGTTATAACGATTAAAAAAAAATAAACATTTGAATGTCTGTTGATTTTATTCACATTTTAGGTGGATCAGAGATTTCTCTAAATATCATCACAGTAACTTTTTGTGCTTTTCAGTATACTCCACTTGAAGCCTGTGGTTTTTTAAAACAAACTGCACGGTGGCCCACACATGGACTAACAGAGCGGTCACTGGGGCGACTGGTGTGGTGAAACACTTCAATAATGCATTTTGGCATCGTGTAACTTCAAATCCACATTCCTCTCATGTCTCTGGTCTCTTTCTCTGTACTGTAGCTGTAAGGCGCTGAAATTACTGCATTGGACTTTTATTTGTTGTTGTTGTTGCACTGTCAGTAAGGCTGCCCTCATATGTCATGACAAGTGGAAGGGTGGACACTGCAACATGAAGTTACAAACTTTCTTCTCCTTCGGAGTGAAGGAAAATTAGACACAGATGCTTTAAATAAAGCTTTTAAGTAAACAACAGCTTCAGCAACACTGAACCTTTGAACAAAGGAGCACAGACTTCACCAAACATCACTTGGTTGTTGTTTTCAGAACAGAACGACATCACATTTTATATATGATGCAAAGCTATGGAGGAGGAGGAGGAGGAGGAGGAGGAGGTCTTGTAGCTGCAGATATATGTCCTAATGAAATGTCAGCAGCTGACCCCCCTCCCCGCCTCATCACACCTCCCTGCAACAAGCTGCAGCTCATTAGGCCTCCTATGAGCCTCGTGGGTGTAGCCAGGATTTTATGAGGGGCGGTTCGTTTGAAGCAAAAGTGGACCTGGAAAGAGCAACACGCCTCGGTGGTTCACTGGAAGCGCGTTGGGTTGCCACTCCAAACATTATCTCGACTCAGGTTCGATCCTCACTTGGTTGAACTTATTTTACGTTTGTCTTTTATTGGATTAAAAAAACGAGTTTGTGTTAACCACAGGCATATTAAGTCTATGGTGTTAACCGGTTCGACATTAGCGGCGTCTCCATACCTTTTCTTTCCACCTCTCTTAACACAGAACGTGTGTTGTGTGGGAGTTGTAGGCGGGACTTCATAGGCAAAGTGGGCGGTTCGTTCGAACCCCCCGAACGCTCCCTGGCTACGTGCATGGCCTCCATGCAAAGATGACAGAAGGAGTCAGTGTAGTCCGTTGGGCGTGAACGGGGACATCCGGTCCAGGCTTATGTCCGCCTCGCAGTCCTCCAAGTCGCACACGGAGTCTGTGCCGTTGTTGTCATTGTGTGAAAACTGGGAGATTCTGTCAAACATCTCCTCGTGCTCCATACATTCAACCACGTTGGGGATCATGTTGACGTAGGCGTTGGCGATCTCCTTGTGTATGATGGTGTCCTGGTTGTAGGAGACCAGCTCGTTGCTGATGTTCACCATCTCCACAGGCGTGCTGGAGCAGAAGTGGCGGCAGCCAAGGAGGCTGGCGAAGGCCTTCCTGAAGTCCGCGTTGAAGGCGTAGATGATGGGGTTCAGGGAGGAGTTGGTCCAGCCGAACCACACGAACACGTCGAACGTGGTCTCGCTGACGCACGGCAGGCCCGCGGCGGGCCTGTCGCAGAACGGCACCATGCAGTTGAGCACGAAGAACGGCAGCCAGCAGCACACGAACACCCCCATGATCACGGACAAGGTCTTAAACACTTTGGTTTCCCGCTTGATCGACGTCTTCAGGGTGTTGTGGTGTTGGCACTCGATCCTGTTTGACCTGCAGCTTTGCGCGTGCTCCGCCGCGCGCTCCAGCGACGCGATCCTCCTGATCTGGATTTGAGCGATCCTGTAGATCCGGGTGTAGGTTACAATCATGATCGCCACGGGGATGTAGAAACTTATCAGCGAGGACGAGATGGCGTATTCCCTGCTCAGGCTGGAGTCGCAGTTCTCCTCCACCTGGAGACCTGTGGATGAAGAGTTGCCCGCCGCGGCCCGCAGGGTGTCGTCAACCGTGGCTTTGTGCCAGTTCAGCTGCACCGGAATGAACGAGATGAGCACAGACAGCGTCCAAGTGATGCTGATCATCACAGAGGCCACCCGCTGGGTCATTTTTCTTTCGTAGCGGAAGGGGCTCGAGATGGCCCAGTATCTGTCCACGCTGATGATGCACAGGTTGAGGATGGAGGCGGTGGAGCACATGATGTCAAAAGCGACCCAGATGTTGCAAAATGTGCCAAACGGCCAGTACCCCAACACCTCGGCCACGGCTTTCCACGGCATCACCAGCACGGCCACGAATAAATCCGACAGAGCCAGGGACACGATGAAGATGTTGGTGACTTTGGTCCGCAGGTGGCGGAAGCGCAGCACCGCGGAGCACACCATGATGTTCCCCAGCAGGGTCCACAGGATGAGCAGGGACAGGAGGCAGCCCGTCACCGTGCGCGCCACCGTGTCCTTCCTGCCGTCGCCCGTCGCCTCCGTCTCCGTGCTGTTCCACATCAGGAGCTCTCCCACGGGTGCCGGCACGGAATCGATCCCCTGCACCGAGGAGAGATACTTGGCTGGGCTCTCCATGTCCCCCTCTTCATGTAAAACTGGAGTCCATTACTGCGCGCGCCGGGACAGGCTCGGTTATCATCCGGTCACTGAGTCGTCCCCACCGACCCACCGGGCTGCCTCCGTGGTGCGTGGAGCGAAGCAGAGGGAAAGAGTGCGTGGAATGGAGAGCGAGTGCGCGGGAGGACTGGAACGCAGCATGCGGTGGTGAGAGCATGTTGGACAAATCCTGCCGGTGCGCTCGTGTGACCCGGCTGCCTCTGTGCCTCAGTCCGTCCCAGTTGTTCTGAGCGCGATGAGGAGGGAGTCCCTGCAGCCTGACTCAACCTGACCAGGGCTCGGCGCACGCACCATGACGCCTTCTTCATGCGTGGAGTCAGTGCGCAGCAGCGCCCAGGGGAGACCACTGTGAAGACGCAACAAAGTCATGAAAGAGTCCAGCTGAGAACTTTTATCTGACTGCACCACATCATCCGGCTGTCCACAAACCTGTTAGAACTCACGTGACCCAACAGAGACAGTTTGTCTTGTCTGGAAGTGACTGGCGCGTGAAATATTTCATCTGGATACAATTAAACAGCCTGTTGTCACAATGAAACCATGATGAGACCGTTACATGGGAGCTGTGGTGGAGCTGTCCGTGGTGCTGAAAACCAGTCTGCAGAACACTGTGTGTGTGTGCGTGCGTGCGTGCGTGCGTGCGTGCGTGCGTGCGTGCGTGCGTGAGTGCGTGCGTGTGTGTGTGTGTGTGTGTGTGCGTGCGTGTGTGCGTGCGTGTGTGTGCGTGCGTGCGTGTGTGCGTGCGTGCGTGCGTGCACGCTAGGTCAGTTTTACACAAGTTGTTTGAGCTCAGGTTTGATTCCATAGGTTCAAAGAATGGTTTGGTTTAGAAGTGGAATTTGACCTGAAGGTTGTAACTCTGGTTAGAATGAATGAATGAATGAATGAATGAATGAATGAATGAATGAATGAATGAGCTAATTAATGAATTAATGCTTTATTTGAACATATGGATTTAGAGAAAACTTCTAAAACTATAATAAATCCATAATAATAAACTAAAGTATTGTATTTATATGTTTAAACTAAAGTATTAAATTATGCTTAATTTGTTTTTTTCATTCAACCTTTATTTAGGCAGGTTAATCCCATTGTGCCTCGATGACTCATTTACAAGAGAGACCTGGATAATTTATTTAATTAATTTAATTAACTGAAAGAAGTATACAGTTGTTTTTATCTATTTCTTCACTAGTCGGTGGTCAGAATTTTGGGTTTACCTCCTTTTTTCATTTATCTTAGCACACTGCATTGTTACATATATTTATATAAACACAGCTTTACATACAAACCTGTTTATAACACATTTACAATCTCATATACAGTAATAGGCACCTCAGTTGGTGCTGCCACCTCTCAATGAGAATGTTGTGTTATCAATACCAGCAGAGGGGCTTTCTGGGTGGGTTTTGCATGTTCTTTCTGTGCATGCGTGGGTTTTTCCAGCAACCCCAGTTTCCTCACACAGACCAAATACATGCATGTTAGGCTGATTGGTAACAAAACTGTACCTAGATGTGAGTAAGTAGGTAAAGATGATGGATGGATGGATGGATGGATGGATGGATGGATGGATGGATGGATGGATGGATGGATGGATGGATGGATGGTTGGATGGATGGATATACTTACTGTAAAAATGCATCATATGAGTTTTTGTAGGTAAAATAAAACTGAAGTTAAGAATACTGCAAAACAATAACAGCCATTTAACAAAATTACTGACTTTCTGTCCACCTAAACCTTCAACCTACTTTGACTAGCTATCTTGTCTAATCTCTTGTTTGTGATGTTGTATCCATTGATATGTGGTCCATTCATTACATTTCATAGACATTTAGGGCGGTCAAGGTTGAGAGCTTCAGATCTTTTTGCAAGCTATTCCAAGATACAGGAGGGGAGTAGGAGAAGGCCGTTTTGCCTAGTTCAGTCGTCACTGAGGGGACACTGCATGTAATAATGTCCTGAGAGTGCACGCTGTAGCTGCACTCATGTAGCGACATGAAAAAGGAGATGTTTGAAGGCAACAGACCAAGAAGTGATTTAAAGATTAAGATGTACTAGTGTAAAAGTCTGCATCAAGTTAATGGTGTTACTGAAGCCAAACCCCTCAGAAAAGACGCCGTCTGTAACTAACAGAGATGGTAAGTTCATGTTAATGTCATTTTATTTATTCACAAATTGATTAAAATAAAAGTTGTTAAGTAACATCAGTTAAAAACCAGATGTGAACTCCAGGGGGATGTTCTTCAGCGGTCACACAATAGTGGCACCTGTAATGACGTTTAGCAGAGATTGAGCAGAGTACTCATGTCTTACGGTAAGTTTTCTTTGTTTGCTCAGCATGTGGAGCACAGATGAGAAGGATAAAACAAATCTGTCATATTTTTATGTGTGATGTTTATTGTTTTTTTTTACATCTTTATGAAGGTGTGTCAATGAATTTTGCAGCAAGAATTCTCCATCCAGTAACACGGGCATTGAGGTGAATCTTTGGTGCTAGGTGTAGCTTTGTGCTAATGTGCTGCTACCTGCGTGTATACATGTGATATGTACATACTCCTGAAGAGTAATTTTTAAAGTTTAATATTTGTATTTTGTAGCTCTCACAGTGGTGAAAGTGGTCTGACAATGGAAGTAAAGATGACGTTGTTAGCTTGATCAAGAAAGGTCATCAGAGACTCTACTTCCTCAGACGGCTGAGACGAGCTGGTCTGAGCAGCCCAGTCCTCACCTCCTTCTACAGGTGTGCAGTGGAGAGCATCCTGTGCTCCAGCATCAACGTGTGGCATGGAGGCTGCACAGCTGCAGAAAGAAAAGCTCTGCAGAGAGTGGTGAAGGCTGCACAGAAGTCTGTTGGAGTCAGTCTCCCCACCATCACAGACATTTACACCTCCAGATGCAGGAAAAGAGCCACCTGCATCATGAAAGACCCCACTCACCCAGCACACACACTCTTTGCCCCACTCCCCTCAGGACGGCGGTTAAGGAGCATCAAATGTAGAACCACTAGACTGAGGAACAGCTTCTACCCTGAGGCTGTTAGACTCATGAATAAATAAATAATAAGAATAATCACTGCAAAATATCACAACATGCTGATGCTGATCTGTTTCATGTTGCTGCTGTGTTCATCTGTGACCATCTGCTCATACAGACTTGTGTTCGTGCTGCTGTTTGTAATTATGTTTTTCTATTATATTAGTGCTTAGTGTATTTCTAGTTGATGTTTTTCTTAGTTATATCCTAGATGTTATTACTGTTTTTCTCTTACATTTTGTTGTTGGATGTAACTGGGACCCTGTGTACATAATCTCGTTTCATCACATGTACCACATGCGGTGCAAATGACAATAAAGATTCTCTGACTCTGACTCTGAAGCCATCAGTTACTAAGAGCTCATTCTTCGTGAGTTACTAGAGGGAACAACACTGTCATTATATGTCTCATTCAATGATAAGTGTTTGTTTAGACCTGGCTGATATACTGGTGCTTTATGGTTTTATACATACATGTACAATGAGTGCTTTTCATTCTTCATTAAACCTGGGCAAATATTTAGCCAAAAACAATACACCTGATGATCATAAGATGCATTTAAGGGAGTAATTAACATGCTATATAGTTGTTTTGTTGTACAACATGAAATCAATTAAGCATAAATAACTTGGTAACACTCTCACTTGTGCCACGTATGCATTGTAAAGCCCAGTATTGCCTGAACCGACCACAATCAGCCCAGCCCTGATCTTCCCTGGCTCAGCCAGAAGCAAGAAGCTGAAGAAAATGGTGGTAAGGAGCAGTCGCTGAAAGTATGACTCATCTGTGACGTGACTCCCCCAGGCCAGAAAACCAGTCACTGGCCAGCAGTCTGCAGACAACAAATCTGCAGAACCCCAGGTCTCTGGGTTTCAAAACCTGAGATGGAACTGAGCCAGACTGTCCAGTGCCAGCACTCAAAACCCAGTGTGGAACCTGGGTTGAGTCAATCTAGGCTGGTGTGGGCCTAACAAAGCACAAGAGCCATAACAACAAAGTTCATGCTCGATAGTCCAGGTAAAAATATCCAACAAAAATAAGTCAGGTCCTCTGGACGTTTTTATTTTATTTTATTTACGTTTTGTCGTTCATCTAAAATACTTCTTCAGTCTGAGGAGCCACAACAAACTCTGTCTTATAAAAAGCACCTTCACATAGTGGGTCAACCGCTATGTGAAGGTCCAACCACCGTACAGAGGACCTGACTGACCTTTGTTGGAGAAGGGCCATAAGTTTACTGTGGCAGCTTTCCATCAGAGCTGTCCATGGTACTAAAACTCAGTCTGTAACTATTTCTTTATGTCTCTCCCTCCATTCTTCCTTCCATCCATCCATCAATCCATCCATCAATCCATCCATCCATCCATCCATCCATGATACATGAACCAAATTAAGTTGTTTTCTAAACAAATCTCCAAGCATAAACATGTTTAAGCATCATATTTAATTTAAAAATGACAATTTTATTATTTATTAGACTTGTTTCTCCGGCTTGCATTTAAGGAAGATCAGAAATATTCCTTGGTTCCTTGTTGAGCACAGGTGGTTGTTTGCCCTCAAACGATCCGTCTTGAGGTCAGAGCTCATCCATCCTCTGTGCAGACGCTCCTGAACCGGTGAGTCACATTCACGCTCTGATCAGGGAGCATGGACAGCCAGGAGCTCCACAGCAGCAGCATCAACATCAGCAGCAACAGCAGTGCGGTTTCCGCCTCCGAAACGTCACGGTTATTTTTAGATGTGTCTGCGTGCCTGTCAAATCGTTCAGACACTATGTTGAAATAATCCCCTGACGTTAGGCCCCAAATTCTCTGGAGTAGCCTGACCCATAATCTGCAGGATCACATCAGAGTGAGGAGGCAGCCTGGGACCAACACAGTGTTTAGTCTGCTGCTTCTCCTGCAGACGTTATCTGGGATATCACAAGAGACACTTGAACACATTTAAAGTGTGGCGCATGTTTTAGTGGAGAGTACATTGTTGTTTTTCACTGCGGCTTTAAAAACCAGGTCTCTTTGTCGTAACCTTTTTGTGTGTTTTTTAAGGATGCTTCTCATTTATTATTTTAACTAACACATGTTTTTCTTCTTGGAGGCTTTCTTGTGTAAAAGTCACAAACAGTCGAGTGAATAATTCAGGCTCTCTTTTTGAAGGGAAGTCTTGAGTACATGTTTATTTAGCTTCACCTAGTGGGTAAAACGCAAACTGCACGTGTCACCATCAGCTGTATAACAAAGAAGACAATGTGGCATTGACATTTGAAAAATAAAACTATATTTTTAATTTTCATTGAAAATGGATGTTTTAGATACTTTAAACGCAATTAAGTGTACATATATTACAGTGTCTGAGAGGCGTTGATGAAAGGCGGCAGTGTTGTTACAATTTGCTCTTGTTGTTGGTGCTTGTTGCTCACGACTTGACACGTGTAGAGAACTCAGAGGGAGGAGAGCACCAGGCTGAGAACTTGCTGGACACCTGAATATGATTTCATACAGATTTTAAAAGTGCAGTGCAAAGTTTTGTCACAGACTAAAAGTTTCACTGCTGGTCTTTCATGGGTTCAAAAAGCAGACATAGCTCAGAAATCATGACTGGATTGTGATTTTCTTTTCTTTTTTTGCTTGTTTTTTCCCACTTTGTGTTCAATAATCTGCTTGTTTTGATAAATAATCATATTAGGATACAAAATTAAATGCTCTGCTATTAAAAAAAAAGAAATGTTTTATCCTTTTTTTTTTAATACATTTTTAACTGTAGCCAGGGCACCTCATCCAGTTATGTGACCTGTATCTTGTATAATATAATATTTAAGCTCTCATTGGGAGTACACTGGCCCTTAGACAAGGGTACATTTATATTCTTGGAACTAAATACAATGCATCTAACTTGCAAGCAATGCCCCTGTTAATGCTTACAAACTCACCTGTGTAAAGAAAGGATAAGTTGAGGTTCTCCTACCACTCACTATAGTGATTGTACCTTGGGTCACATAACTTTCCATCAGCTCAACAGAACGGAGAACCAGCATGTTTAATGACACTGATGAACTTTGACCAACTGAGAGAGGAAGGTGCAACTTCTGAGAGCAAACGTTCAACAAAATAAAAGGATGAATTTGTAAGACTGTAACTAGCCTTTCAACTCAAACATGAACACTGTTCTACTACCGGTAATCTACTCCAACTAAATTAGGGGAGAACTTCATCCATAGTCAGTAAATACAGTGGCTTTTCTGATTTTTTTTTTACCAACCTCATTTAGTCACCAATAACAAACAGTATAAAATGTGCATATTTTGATCAAGCATGTAGGTTTCAATTTTACATGATCAACCTGTTTAAAATAAACTCCAAGTATGAGAACAAAACCCCCCAAAAAATAACAAAAACAAGACATCCTCATCGTCATTTCTAATGAGCTTTTTGGTATGCAGCAATCCTCTTTGGGGAAATCTTCACCTGTTTTCACCACACAGATGAGGAACTGCGGTGTTTGTCTCCATGGCTTTATTCTCCAGTCTGCAGAGGAGTGACCCCAACTGCCTCCTGAACAGCTGACCTGCGCTGGGACACCCCCTCAGGACCCGGCGCTGACATGTGTTTCCATGTGTCCTGTCACTGTCATTTGTTCGTTTTTCCTGTCAGACCCGGCGGAACACCTCAAACAGGGAGGCTACAGAGTGCATGCGATAGAAAAGGTTCAATGGGATGGCGAAATTGAGAACTGTGGTCCATGCAGAGAAGCCAAAAGTATCCTGTTCCAGCCCGTTGTCGTACTGCGGCCTGCACCCAAAGGCAGGGAGGATCCACAGCTAAAGAAAAAACAGAGAAGAGTGTTTAAAAGATATTTCAGTACAATTTTCCTTTATATTGAAGGTAAGAAAACAAAACTAAATCAAAAGAATAAACCAAAGCTAGTAAAAAAGGTACAAAATCTTCTAGTACAGGGGTCTGCAACCTGCGGCTCTGGAGCCACATGTGGCTCTTTGGTCCCTCAACAGTGGCTCTTTCAAGCTTTGATCAAAACTAACATAAAACTGAATTTTATTTGTTCTTATAACAATAAAAAGGGCTAGTTTTAGCAGTTTTTCCTGTAATTTCCTTTGCAAATGTGTGAATACTAGAACTAATAGAAGGAGTAAAACATACTTTTAAGTATTTATTTGAAGTAGGATGATTAATTTTTCCACAATTAAAATAATTTACCTAAACCTGCATAGTTCATTATTATTTTTAATTGGGAAAGAACACATCATTTTTCCTTCTTTACAATAATCTTGTCTTTTTTGTGATGTAAAAATATCAACAAATCATTAGATATTTTCAGCTTTACAGCGGCCAGAAAACTACACTGCTTGTCAGAAAATTGTCCTCTTAACAAACTTAAAGTGGTCTGTGGGCCACCAGTTGAGAATCCCAGTTGTAGCAGGTATTGTGGCTCTGGACATGTTTAATTTAGTGAATAAAGGGGCAGAAATGGCTCTTTTTATTGTAAAGGTTGCAGATCCCTGTTCTAGTACATATAACAGTATCATTTCGAGAATATTTACTTTTTTTATTATGTGAATCCATTTTAAACATAGTCTGTAATTAGTGTGGAAATTCTGAGAAGAAAATTCTAGAAGAAATTTCCCATTGATATCCAAACTTTACAGCGACAGGTTAACCTTCATAAATAAAACCGTTTAATTTCTTCATAATCTACTCACCGAAATGTTGCACATCAGCAATAAAATGGCGATGTTCTTCAACAGCAGCCTTTTCATATTGAACTGTTCCACGACCTGAGTGTGCACAGGCAGTGGCACGTTGGACTGCTTCCGCTGACATTCGTACTCCTGTCCATTCTCCTGCTCATTCTCCATGGAGGCGCAGGCACCACCGGGGTTCTCAAAAGCCTCATTGACGATGCCATCCAACGCTGGAGCCAAAGATGAGGCCACTGAAAACACTTCCGGAGCAGCCGAGATCTCTGGGTCGCCTATCTTGTCGTCCTCTTGCTGACGGTAGAGGGACTCGATGATGAAGAGGTTCTGGAGGTACTTCTCCAAAATGACCAGGATGGAGTAGACCAGATTGGTCCAGCGGTAGGGAGGGTTGCTGCTGGTGCTTAGCACAGACACAATGCTGCACCAGGACATGAACCAGGAGCCTACAGAGGACCCAAACAGCAGCTCTGTGTCTAGTTGCCTTGAAGGGTTCTTGGCGGTGTCAAACTCTATGTGGTTTGCTCGATATATGAGCAGGCCTGAAGCACCAGCAACACACATGACAACCAGCGTGACAATGCCATAAATGTAGAACATAGAAATGGCTTCGTAGCGTAGTTCAATGGAACCCTCGACACGTGTGATGTAGACCACCAGTATTCCAATAGTGCTGGCCAGAGACAGAAGACCCAGAATGGGGCCTAAGGTCAAACCCTGAGTTTTGGTAACCAGACTTTTCCTGTTTGAGGACAGATCAATGGTGCGTCCGATGTTCTTCCACATGACGAAGAGCAACGCAGAGACAAAGATGTGGAACTCAATGTTGAATGGGAAGAGATAAGAGAGGCTTTCGGAGAACATGTTGCACGTGCTCGTGGTGCAGTTACACTTTGGCTTTGACTCGTCTGCAAGACAATTAAAAAAAATAGAGAGATAAGCAAATGCATGAGTGTGATTACATTGAAAAATGTTTTTTGAGTTGTTAAGCTTTTTAAAACAGCACAATCAAACCATCTTGTAGTGCATAACCCTGACAGAAATCATGGGTCACCAAAAGTAATCAAGTGTTAAAATACCTAAAAGTTAAAAATTACCAATGTCAAAACTGTATTTCTGTGAAGTTATTCTGATTCAAGATTTAATTCAGAATTCAATACGTTTTAAAATGAAATGATGGAAAATGTGTAATTTTACTGATACTGCATGCTGTTTTAATGTTTTTATTATCGTTTAAAAAGTATGTACGGTAAGGCAGGTCAGATGTGATGAGCTCTGACGTCATCTTGCTGTAACTCATTATTATTTCACAGTCACACACTGCAGCATCAGGAAGCTGCTTGGGGTGTGTGTGTGGGGGGGGGGGGGGTACAGTTTAGTTTTGATATACTGTACTGTATCTGCTTTTTTTACCTTTCAAAGTTCTCACAAATAAATAAGTACAGCTCTTTGTTAAATAGTCTTGGATCTACTGATCAATTTCCTTTATTTAGTTTCATTATCTTTGTATTTTTTAAAGATTTAAAACATAAATGATCATAATATTAGGGGAGGGAGGCATATTCTGTAGGACACAATACATCCAGCAGTTGAGAGTTGGACATATTATTGTTGCACATACGTACTCCTCTCCTTGGGCTTGTGGATTATTTTCCCTAACAGTTGTAAGAAAAAATATCTCCATTTTTTATTTAGTGTATCTTTAAACAAAAACTTTCAAGTAATGTAAGTCTTAGTAAAGACCTATAAACAAACATTTGAAATGAAAAATGTCTGTGACAGAAAGTATTTCAAAATAAATAATAAATAAATAAATAAATAAATAATAATATTATTGTTATATTATTATTATTATTATTATTATTATTATTATTATTATTATTATTATTATTAATTGTAGTGGTAGTTGTAGTGTTGTTATTGTTATATTATTATCTTTATTATTATTAACATTATTAGTAGTAGTAGTAGAAGTAGTTAAAGCAGTATAGAAATTAAATAATATTATTAATACAATTGTTGTTATTATTATTTTATTATCATTATTATTATTATTATTATTATTATTATTATTATTATTATTATTATTATATATTATTGTTGTTGTTTGTTTTTATATTATTATCATTAGTGGTAGTAGTAGTAGTAGTAGTAGTAGTAGTAGTAGTAGTAGTAGTAGTAGTAGTAGTAGTAGTAGTAGCAATAGTTAAATCAGTATTGCAATTAAATAATATTATTAATAACAACATTATTAATATTAGCATTATTATTATTATTATTATTATTATTATTATTATTATTATTATTATTATTATTATAGAAGAGGTTGTTGTTGTAGTAGCAGTAGTTAAAGCTGTGGTAGTAAATGTATTATTACTTAGATTATTATTATTATTGTAGCAGTAGTAGTAGTAGTAGTAGTAATAGTAGAAGTTGTATTTCCTTTCATCAGTTGTATCTGTATTTCTAAAGATAAAGTTCAACTTGACTCCCAGTCCTCCAGTACAAGTGTCTCTTTTGTGGCGCTCCGTGAGTTATAGTTTACTAAGCTGAAACCTCAGCCATCATCGGAACACTCCTGCACATGAATGTATGTTTTATCCTTACTCACTCCTCGTAAAACCCATCTAGTTATTGGTTGCCCTTAGGGGCCACATCCTAACAAAACCCTGCCGTGTGGCCCCGTCCCTCCACCTACCCCCTCCTCCTGCCCTTCAACCCAGAAAAGGCCACCACCGCAGCGCTGCGCCTTTTAATTAAAAGGGGAACGGCAGTCAGGGTGCAGCCACCCTCACAGTCAGCCGGATATGAGGAGGAGCAACTGAACCTCCTAACCCTGGGCTTAGATGTATCAGTTACTGTAATTGCAGCACCCTTGGGACTGAGCAGCCTTCAGACAAAGCTGTCTGGGGTCAAGCGAAAGATTGCCAAAGGAGGGCAGTGGTGGCTGAAGTGTGGAGAAAAGGCCCCAGCGGGGGGGTTGGGTCAACAGAAAATCTATGTTTCCTGTGAAACCCTATAGAGAGAGTCACAAACAAGCTCTACAGGGAGCTAAGCCTCCTTCCTCTTCCCTTTTTAAACCTTCCTCTCTTTCCCTTGTCCTTCCTCCCTTGAAGTGAGCTCTGAAGTGTACTATTGTCCTTCCCTTCTAGGTACAAGGCAGCGATCGACCTCTTGGCTCTTACCCATGGTGATATTTTGGAATCCCATTGCTGTGAGCCTCCTGACATGATTGTTCATGAAGTGCTCGGTCTCTGACATCACGCCGTTGCACCACAGCAGGAGGTTAGTGAAGACTGCATGAATTACACCAAATCTGAGGAGACAAACAGCGTGTGGAAAAGTCAGGGACCTTGCAGCTGCACAGTTAAAACTCGTGACACTTGTTCTAAAATTATAACAAGTTACCTCTCGAAAGTTTCGAAGCTCTTGATGACGTCCTTGATGTGAAACCAAAGAAAATGCACCTGAGAGCATCGCCACCCAAAAGAAGGACACGACAGTTTGAACAACTCATAAAGCAATGCCACAAACGAGTTTAGAGGTTTAACAATTGGCAAACATTTTATGTACTTGAGCGTTTAACTCCCTTTTACCACGAGGATTTGCCTTGCCCTATGAAGTTACACTCAAATAACATGGAAAACGATAGGATTATATTGTTGTTGCAACAAAGAGCGCATTATCCAAAGTTCCTCAGCAGTGCCACAGATAATAAAGAGCCAGGTTGTAGCGCTGATGGGAGATTATCACTTTATTGAAATGAAGCCAGGACTGTTAATTTACCTGAGCAATGGTGTGAATTGCATGGAAGGCTGGATAGACTGCCAGCACAGCCGACACACAGGACCGATAACCGACAAAATAACCAATCCTGAGAGCGTCCATGATCAGAGAGAGGACTGCAAGAAGAGTCAAGCCACCTATGAGAAGAAGAGTCACATTCAGTCATGCACAAGTCAAACATCTGCAATCACTGCTTTTGTACATTAAAGCTGCAGTATGTAAGTTTTCTAAAAATATATTTTTAACATATTTCTTCACTCTGTCACTATCTCCTGACAGATTGATGTTAGACAAGTAATCTCTGAAAAAACTATAGTCCCCTTGCTTCTCTAAAAGCATTTCTAAAAACCCACAGTGACCCGCCGTTAACCAGCCAATAAAAACAGTTTTTAACCAGCCAATAAAAACAGAGCTTCTCACGCCTCTAACCCACGCCCCCGCCTGTCCCAGCCCCAGCGGCCGCGCACGTTCTCGTTCAAAGGATTGCAAAGCGGTGCAAAACTGTTTTGTATGTGACACAAATGTATTAAATTCCCCTTCTTCATCCCTGATCTGGACTTTTCTTTTGTTTTTTTGCCAAAAGTCAAGTGATCGCTTCCTCCTCCGCTGACTCCATGACTGAAATGATGAGGAAATGAATGAATTTGTCACGAGCGAATTAAACTCGGGTTCAACGTGGCTGCGCGAGGCTCTGCAGATTTCCTGGTGTTCTGGTGTGCTGGACCAGCGCTCCATGTTTTTATTTTATTTTTAGAACGTTTTATTAACATATAAACACAGAAAATCGCAGCGGCTGCGACAGGACATGCAGTGGAGGCGGAGCTAAGGAGGCTGAGCTGAATTTCAGCGAGAGCAAGAGGGAGGGACCAGAAACGTGTCTCTGTTCAAAATTTTTCTAAGTTCCAGCGTGTTCCAAAAACTACATATTGCACCTTTAAAGGCCTCGTTCTTTGGAGAAATGCACATCGCCTGCCACCTTTCTTGTCAAAGTTTCAGATAATGTTGAGGTAATGTTTTGGTCAAATGTTAAAATTAATGTTAAACATAGTTTTATGCAATATTGTGAGATGCCCCATTGTGTTGTGAATGTGTTGTGAATGACTCTCAGCTACTACCACATCAAGTTGTAGCTCACCATCTGTAAAAGGGGGTCTGCAACCTTCATGATCAAAAGCACCATTTTTACACTTTCATGCACTAAATTCAATGTGTCCAGAGCCACAACAACCTGCTACAACTGTTATCAACTGGTGGCCCATGGGCCACTTTAAGTTTGTTGGAGGAGACTTTTGTGGCCAGTAGGGGTGGCCTTATAAAGCAAAAAAAAAATCTGATAATGTTTTATATTTATTGATACTGTTACAATTTAAGACAAACGAAAAGACCAGATACTTGTAATGAGGTGGGGAACGTTTTTAAATTAAAAAACAAAACAAACTATGCAGACCTACGTATTTTTTTAATTGTGAAAAAAATTATTTAGCATGCATGGAAATAAAGCAAAAAGTTAAAGTGAGTATTTGCCAAAGAAATGACATGAAAACAGCTAAAACTAGTATTTTTGTTGTTGTTTTGATTGATTGATGTTTATTCATTCATTTTAAAAGAACAATGCAAGACAGTTTCATCAGATACAAGAATACAAGTAGGATAAAATGAAGGGAGCTGAAAGAAGATGTTGTTTGTATAACAACCAATAAACTTCAGCTTTATGTTAGTTTTAGTCAAAGCTTGAAAGAGCCGCGTGTGGCTCTAGAGCCGCAGGTTGCAGACCCCTGATCTGTAACATGACAACAGTTAAGGTCAGTCATCTGTGGCAGTCATGGTTGAACTGGTTTATGTAGACATATATTCAATGAGTACGTTTTGTAAAGTTTCAATAAGATTTATCTAGTGGTTCATCAGCTGTTTTGTTAACAGAAAAACATCATCGCCCGCCACATAGATTCTTAACACCTGTAAACAGACGCAGTGATTTTTTTTTAGCTCACGTGTTGCGCTTCGTTCCTCCATGTGCGCGCGGCTTTACCTCTCATCCAGCATGTGGTGGCGTTCACGTCCCTCTCCGTGCGCGCGCTCCTGCGCCTGGTGCGCACCAGGATGTACCACATCATCCACACCAGCTGCAGGAGCATGAGGCCGGTGGCGAACGCCAGCAGGTGCTTCTCCTCCACGGAGGGCTCGTGGTGCGCGATGGCCAGCATGAGCGCCGCCCCGATCAGCAGCAGGCTGGTTCCGTACTGGCCGCTGAGGAACTCTCCGTTCTTCCGCGGGTAGTCCCCGGACAGACCCACCTTGAGCTTGGCGAAGATCTTCTTCTCCTTGATGGAGCTGCTGGCGGAGGATGAGGAGGAGCGGCGGCTGTACTTGTTCGGACACATGATGCCCAGGACGCCGCGTTCCCCCATGGCGAGTGGGTTTTGTGCAATAGTTGCGAATAAAGAGTCAAAGCTGTGCCCTATAAGTGCACGAGAGAAGGGGGGGCCAGGTGCGCCCCGCGGGTCCCAACAAGGTGCTGATTCAGAAGGATGCAAAGTGTTGCCAAACGTGAATTCAATCTTCAAGGTCCGGCTCCGTGGTTACGCACAGTTCCAATGTCCTGCCTCACTGAGGATGGATGGGCTCGAGGCGTGCCAGAGTCACCTTGTAGACCTGGACCTGGAACCAGAGAGCGGCTCCTCTGGATAAACTCACTGAGACGCACTAAATGAGAGATTGCGTGTCAGTCCTCTGTGATCCCTGACGTCCGCCCTCCCGCAGCTACAAGTGTTTCAAACATATCACTTACTGTGCCAACCATTCACTGTCTTCAGAAAGAAGAACCCCAATGGATACCACAAAAAGTCTTTAAGTCAAATCCAACACAACCCAATCTGTCAAGATATCTGAGCGCGCAACAACAAATAAATCCACAAATTCTGAAGAGTGTTCCGCAGGCAGCAGCTGTTAATAACAAATCATCAGCAATAAATAAATAAATAATAAGACACAAGTTGAACTGTCTGGTTGCAGATGTTATCGAGATTTTATAGACCGTCAGGACTTTTAAAGTTCTGGCATCAATGGGCGGATGTGCGCGATTTAAATAACAAAAACCAGGACTGCCCTCATAAATAGAGAAGAGGTGTGTGTGATGGCAAACCAGCATTTTGAAATCAGCACGTAAGTATTAAGAAGATAATATTTATAAAATAGTTTATTTGCATAGAAAAGTGGTGTTTAATGCATCTTTGAAATGTAAGTCTGGTTTCCCAGAAGGATAACATTATGGCACAGACATGTGCGTCATGACGCAGCTGGGAGACAGAAAGACGCGCCTCTCTGAGCAGACGACCACCCCGCCCTGCGTCAGTGAGTCACAGCAGGAACGAGTCTGGGACTTTAGCAAGATCAAATTCACCTAAACCTGCAACAAACACATACAGAACTATTTTAAGCACTTAACACTAGCAAACCCAGGGGAAAAAAAAAACGCTAGAACTGCCATGAGTTTGTCAAAATGACAATTCTTTCATTAGGTGTCTTGAGCCTGGGGGTGGATGTCTTTGTTTGTGTGTAAACATCCCCTCCTGAGAATCTTCTCCCAGCATAATCTTCTCCAGTAGGTCAAAACAAAAGATCCCCCTCACACTCAGAACATTCAATTTACATACACCCCCCCACAAATTACCCCACATTCCAACAGCATTTTGCTCCTACAGAGAGTTGCTTTCACCAGAGACTTGTTGCTCTGTAGGTGGGGGGGTTCTTACAAGCTTTGATCAAAAATAATGTTACACTGAATTTTATTTTTTTATTTTTTTCATTCAACCTTTATTTAGTCAGGTAAATCTTATTGAGCCTCGAGGCCAATGAAACACATACATTAAACAATAAACAATAGAAAAGTAGCAAAAACATCCATCCATCCATCCATCCATCCATCCATCTTCTTCCGCTTATCCGGGGTCGGGTCGCGGGGGTAGCAGCCTAAGTAGGGAGGCCCAGACTTCCCTCTCCCCAGCCACTTGGTGCAGCTCCTCCAGGGGAATCCCAAGGCGTTCCCAGGCCAGCCGAGAAACATAGTCCCTCCAGCGCGTCCTGGCTCTTCCTCTGGGTCTCCTCCCGGTGGGACATGCCCGGAACACCTCCCCAGGGAGGCGTCCAGGAGGCATCCTAACCAGATGCCCGAGCCACCTCAACTGGCTCCTCTCGATGTGGAGAAGCAGCGGCTCTACCCAAGTCCCTCCCGGATGACTGAGCTTCTCACCCTATCTCTAAGGGAGAGTCCAGCCACCCTGCGGAGAAAACTCATTTCAGCCGCTTGTATCCGAGATCTTGTTCTTTCGGTCATAACCCAAAGCTCATGACCATAGATGAGGGTGGGAACGTAGATCGATCGGTAAATTGAGAGCTTTGCCTTTTGACTCAGCTCTCTCTTCACCACGACAGACCGGTACAGCGCCCGCTTCACTGCGGACGCTGCACCTATCCGCCTATCGATCTCACGCTCCAGTTTTCCCTCATTCGTGAACAAGATCCCGAGATACTTAAACTCCTCCACTTGGGGCAGGACCTCCTCCCCGACCCGGAGAGGGCATGCTACCCTTTTCCGGCTCAAGACCATGGCCTCGGATTTGGAGGAACTGATCCTCATCCCGGCCGTATCACACTCGGCTGCAAACCGCTCCAGTGAAAATTGTAAATCACGAACTGATGAAGCCAGTAGGACCACATCATCTGCAAAAAACAGAGAAGCGATTCTAAGGTCACCAAAACAAATCCTCTCAACACCTTGGCTGCGCCTAGAAATTCTGTCCATAAAAGTTATGAACAGAATCGGTGACAAAGGGCAACCTTGGCGGAGTCCAACTTTTACCGGAAACGAGCCTGACTTACTGCCGGCAATGCGGACCAAGCTATTATATATATATATATATATATATATATATATATATATATATATATATATATATATATATATATATATATATATATATATATATATATATATATATATATATATATATACAGGTAGTCCCCGACTTACGAGCGCTCTGACCTACGAGCATCCGGACTTACGAGCTGGCAAATTTTTGGAAAAAACGCAAAAAATACTGAGTTTTTCTGTGTTTTTTCACCACAGTCCGTTAGCTAAACATGTGGACACACGTTTCCGATCATTTTTATGCACTCATAAGCGGTTTTTCGATGAAAAACGAGTGTTTGTAGTCGCGCTAGCAAAACCGTTCCAACTTACGAGCGAAATTCCGGACTTACGAGACACGTGGCGGCCGTTCCAAATTACGAGATTTCCATGTTACGAGCGCCTCGTTGTAACGGAACTCGCTCGTAAGTCGGGGACTACCTGTATATATATAATATATATATATACTTATAAATATATATATACATATATACATATATACATATATATATATATACATTAATATATATATATATATACATATATACATATATATATACATACATATATATATATATATATATACATGTATATATATCTATATATATACATATATATATATCTATATATATAC
>JBBPBX010032137.1:0-34080 GCA_038048925.1 Garcialebias charrua | reverse complement strand
AGGCCCATTCATTCTGGGGAGAGTAGCAGACATCCAAGATCCGGCCCACCCCGCGCCCTGCCGACAGGACAGGACACCCGAGTCCAAGCAGCCCCAGGGGGAGCGCACTGCCAGCCCCGCCCACGGCGAACCCGCAGGCCCCGAACCCCCCCACACCCCAGCACAACCCCTGACAGCCCACCCCCAGAATGTCCGCCAGGCAACCAGGGGGGTAAGAGAAAAATAAATAAATAATATATATATATATAAATAAATACATAAATAAATAAAATTGAAATTAACAAATCAAGACCCCGACACACACACCCCCGTCCCCAAATGTACTGTTGGTGAGTGTTGTTCTAAAGTGTAATTAAAAGGGAAAGAGAAGGAGCAAAGGCTGGCATTGTACCAGTTTCCCCTCCACTCCAACTCTAACCCAGGCCCTTATTGTCTAAATGCATAATGTTGAGTGAGCATAGGCATGGGGGCGAGAGTGATGTCATCCCGCCACCCATAACCATAGTGCTCACTCCATTCCCTATATGTGACTTTTATGAGGATGTTTATGAATGAATGTCTAAAGTGTATATAAAATTGAGTCCCAGGTGTTCTGAACAACAGAGATGTAGAACCATTGCAGCACACCCGAGACTCAAATTCCCTACATGTATTAATTTAAGATGAAGAGGGCGGAGGTGCGTGGTGAGGGATGGGGAGAAAATATCTGCAGGAACAATGCTCCCACAGCGAGTCAGCTCCCCCGCTGACCCTGCGTACCCCCCCCCCCAGTTCGCCAAGGTCCACCCAAGGAGCGAGGTAAAGGAAACACCTCTCCGACCGCCAGGCCATTGAGCCAAGACCAGAGAGGGACACGGCCCCGAGGGCCGCCAAAGCAGAACCAACAGCCCACACCCACCAGGGCCGCCACGACCCCTGCGAACCGCAGTCAGCCCGCCGTCCAAGAAGACACAAAATCCCACAAGGACGACACTACCAAGAGCGCCCGCCCAACCGCCGACAGAGCCAGGAAGCACTGAGAACAGGCCCCAACCAGGGCCCGCTCACCGGCCAAGCATAGTCCAAGACCATCATCAAGGACATCCACTTAGTCCCCACCCCAGAAGAAATACTACACCCACCCTTCATATTAATAACTTTCAGAACACATAACACATTAGACACCCAGGCTGGGTTTGCCCGCCCCCTCCCATTGGCCACCAGTCACGCCCCCAGACACCCAACCCCCCAGCACATGAACCCCCAACCCACCAGCGAGCCGAGGGCCCCCGGCCAGAGCCGGGCACCAGAGCGCCAGCCAGCCCATAGCCCGGCGACCCGCCCGCCAGAGCCCAAGACCCCCGATCCCCACCAGGCCCAAGCCCGGGGACGACACGCCCCCAGAGTCCCAAGCCCCCGGCACCCGCCCCGAAACCACCCCAGCACAGCCGGGTCACCGACCGGCGACCCATGACCGCCGCCACCGACCACCCGTGGGCCCGCATGCCGCCCCTAGCAGACATCCCCCAGAACCCCCCCGGTCCTCCCCAGGTCGAAGACAGGGTCCTCCCCGCCCAAGCAGCCCCAACCCCCCGGCGCCCCAACCCCCACCCCACCAGCCCCAATGCCCCACAAGGCCAGATCCCAGACCCCCCACCCTCACTACGTAACGGAGCCGATCAAAGAATGCCAAATAGATTGATCCGATGTGTCGGCAGATGCTGTTTCAAGACTAATATGATCTAACAGAAGATTTTTATACTGATTAATGCTAAGATTATTTTTATTTTTCCAATTTACGAGTATGGTTTTCTTTGCGATGCATAAGGCAGTGAAAAGCATATAGGATGTATTTTTTTCTAGTATAACATCTTCAAAGATACCCAATAAGCAAACAGATGGAGAGAGTGGGATATTAAATTTCAAACATTTAGACAAGTCTTCACATACCTGTACCCAGAACCTCTGAACGGGTGGACAGAACCAGAGTGCGTGAATATAATCATCAGGTTTATTACTTATGCACTGTGAGCAGTTGTTAGATGGTGTAAAGCCCATCTTAAACATCCGCTGACCTGTATAATGTACTCTATAGAGAACCTTATATTGTATTAATTGTAAATTGGAGATTCTAGTCAATTTAAAAGTATTTGAACATACTTGAGACCACATTTTTTGTTCAAAGTTGATTGATAAATCTGACTCCCATTTTTCAACAGGTAGTGCTATCGAGTCATCGATTCTAGATAATTTTTTGTATATTTTAGATAATAATTTGGGTGGTTGAAAATTAATAAACTCTAACAGACATGTTGGTGTTTCCAACAATGGCCCTCATTCACGAAAATGTTCGTATTTTTATCCTAAATTTCTCCTACTTTTGTTCGTACGAAGCGTTCGTACGAACATGCCACGTCAGATTCAACAAAGTCTTCTATCCTCAGGAAAAGTGTGTAAATGGGAGCGTAAATATGATGAATCCCACCTGTTCTATCAACCTGCGCGTGCACGCGGAGAGGTTATTTACATAATCCCCACCCCTCAAAACACCATATAAGGCTACGTTTCCTACCTCGGAGGCAAAACGTGTTCGTGCATAAAATGACAGCGAAAAGTAAAAAAGAAGAACTCTACCGGTGCGGAGATTGAAGTTCTGCTCTCCTTGATCGAGAAAAGTAAATCTGTCCTTATTAGCAGCGTCACTCATGGGAGTAAATGACCAACTAATGCCAAAGAATGTTTGTTTATAATAAATGTGGACCTTAAAATATACACGTGTACTGGTGGCTAACTGGTTAAAACATTGCACTGTTATCGAGATTTCGTGGGTTCGATTCCCACAAGGTATGCCTATTTTTTTTCTTCCTTCTTTAGATTATTTATTCATTCCAGATTAAAAAGACTTTATGCTTCATTTCTTGTTGTATTGTAAATAGTTTTCTTGTGTTTTTTAAATCTGGAATGAATTAAAAGGAGAAAAAAAAACGTTGTCCCATGTGGGACTCGAACCCATAAAGTTCCGCACTGCAACGCAACGCTTTACTGATTGAGCTATTTGACAGCTATGACTGTGACAAGAGGAGGTCAATCTAAAGTCTGCATTACCGAGACAAATTAAACTTAAATTAATTCATAATTTAAGTTGGTTTTAGTTTGAGATCTTCATATTAATATTGTAGTGTTAGAAAACGGCATTGATAACAAATTGATTTTAATTTAAATACTTTAATCCGTTAGTCATTATTACATTTAAAATTATAATTCGACTTCAAACAGAACCTATTGTCAAAAACAATTGTGGTGCGTGACTTTTTTAAACTCTAAATATTTTCTAAATAACGAAATATGAAGTTATTAGTGGAGAAATTCCGTCTGGATGACAGCAGACTGACGCTCGTAAAATATACGACAGGTCCGGACCACTCGTAAATTTTGTTCGTATCTGAAAAAAATCGTAGGATACGAAAACATTGTTGAATGCCACAAATGATCCTAAATCACTCGTACGCACAGTTTAAGAACAAATCTGTGCGTACGAACGGTTCGTGCATGAGGGCCAATGTTTTATTAAGCTTAAATTTCTTTTTTACAATTGACTTAATTTGTTGGTATTGTAGGAAATATTTATTATCAATGTCATATTGTATTATTAATTTATTAAATGGAATAAAGTCTATACCCTCAAATATGTGTTCCAGACATTCAATACCTTTCATTCTCCAACCTGGGAAATTTAACATATTATTTTCTTGTTGAATGTCAGGATTGTTCCAGAGAGGTGTATGTCTACATGGGAGTAGTGAAGACTTTGTCATTTTCAGATACTCCCACCATGCTGTCAGAGATGAGCTAATATTGATGCTCTTAAAGCAGACATGTCTTTTTAAATCTGTACTGATAAATGGTAGATCTGAAATCCTAATATTATTACATAAAGTTTGTTCTATATCTATCCAAGTTTCATCTAGTGCATTCGGTTTTAACCACTTTGATATATATTGTAACCTGTTGGCTAAATAGTAGTAATAAAAGTTTGGAAGTTCTAATCCTCCGGTATCTTTAGATTTCTGTAATGTTTTTAAACTAATACGTGGAGTTTTATTTTTCCAAAGGAATTTAGATATAGAAGAGTCCAGGGACTTAAACCATTCAGTTGAAGGTTTATTTGGAATCATTGGCCCTCATGCACGAAAATGTTCGTATTTTTATCCTAAATTTCTCCTACTTTTGTTCGTACGAAGCGTTCGTACGAACATGCCACGTCAGATCCAACAAAGTCTTCTATCCACAGGAAAAGCGTGTAAACGGGCTGCTTAAAGTTGATGGATCCCACCTGTTCTACTCACCTGCGCGTGCTCGCGGGAAGGTAATTTACATAATTTCCACCCCTCAAAACACCATATAAGGCCACGCTTCCTGCCTTCAGACAGCAGGAAGTGTCCATTCATTCAAACTCGAAGTAAAAGGAGGAACTTCACGCGTTCGGAGATCTGCTCTCAGTGGCGCTGTGGCTACCCCCCCACCCCCCGCAAGTGTCGGATGGTCAAATATCTTTAATTTTAGTGTACTGTGTTACAGTTTCACTTATTCAGAAGAGCTGTGGCGCACCGCTACCCCCCCCCCCCCGCAAGTGTCGGATGTGTTTTTCAACAGAAGCATTTTAAAATGTCTCGAAACTACAGTTAACATCATATTAATATTGTAGTGCATATGTTTTGTCTCCCGTGGGTCGTACAGTATCAGAAATCAAGAATAAATGGTTTGATCTGAAAATGGCTTCAAACAAACATCTCGCCGCAGCACGGACAGGAGGTGGTCAGGAGATGGTGGACAATAAATGCCACGCTGCAAGATGCGTGCCAACATGTTTTGCAGCACAAATGATGCGCGCACCTCCTGGTCAGTGCGCACCTCCTGGTCAGGGCACACCTCCTGGTCAGTGCGCACCTCCTGGTCAGGGCGCACCTCCTGGTCGGTGCGCACCTCCTGGTCAGGGCGCAACTACATTCTGCAGGTTATATTTCGAATCAGATATAATAATCAATTGCTCCGATGGTGTTTGGCACAAGATCAGTATAATTCGTACTTGTTCTGCGGCGGTGTATGGGGATTTTATGTACCTGGGTGTTAATATGAGGAGCGGCTTTGATGACCAAGGGGAGCGCACGGCCTGCGCGACACACCAGACAAATTAAACTTAAAATTATAATTCTAATTCAAACAGAATAACCTATTGTCAAGAATAATTATGGTGCGTGATTTTTTTAAACCCAAAATATTTTCTAAATAACGAAATATGAAGTTATTAGTGAAGGAAATCCATCTGGATAACAGCGGACCGACTGCTCGTAAAATATACGACAGGTCCGGACCACTCGTAAATTTTGTTCGTATCTGAGAAAAATCCTAGGATACGAAAACATTGTTGAATGCCACAAATGATCCTAAATCACTCGTACGCACAGTTTAAGAACAAATCTGTGCGTACGAACGGTTCGTGCATGAGGGCCATTGAGAATAAATAATTTATTCTCGGCAGCACCATCATTTTTACTGAGGCAACTCTTCCCATAAGTGATATGGGTAGAGATCTCCATCTAGTAAGATCGTCTTCAATTTTCTTTAATAGTGGGATATGATTTAATTTTATTAAATCCTCCAATTTAGGAGAGATATTAACACCTAAATATTTAATGTTACCTGATTGTAGTCTTTCATTAAGAGAATTATTAAACACGCAATTTATTGGAAGAACTGTAGATTTTGTCCAGTTTATAGAATAATCAGAAACTTTTGAAAATGAGTTTATTAACTTTATAACATTAGATATTGAGTTTCCTGAGTTCTCAAGAAAAAGCAAAACATCGTCAGCATAAAGACTAATTTTATGTTCTATGTTTCTACCCTTTATGCCTTTAATATCAGCACTTTGCCTTATTGCTGCTGCTAAAGGTTCAATAAAAATAGCAAATAATGCTGGTGAAAGTGGGCAACCTTGCCTGGTGCCCCTCTGTAAACAGAAGCTTGAAGATAATTGATTATTTGTCCTGACGCACGCTGTTGGTGAACTATATAATATTTTTAACCAGTTAATGAAGTAATTCCCAAATCCAAATTTATTTAAGGTAGCAAATAAGAAATTCCAATTTACTCTATCGAATGCTTTTTCAGCATCTAAAGAAAAAATAGCTGTTTCAATATTTTTAAAATACGAATACTCTATTACATTATATAATCTTCGTGTATTTGTGTTTGAGTGTCTTCCTTTTATAAATCCGGTTTGGTCTGGATGTATAATAACAGGAGTTATCTTCTCTAGTCTTTTAGATAAGACTTTACAAATTATTTTAACATCAATCAATCAAATTCTAATAATTTGATTGATTTCTCTAATTTCTCAATATGTTTATTTTCTTTTTTCTTTTTATTTGTTGAATAGGATATTATTTTACCTCTCATAACTGTTTTCCCAGCCTCCCAAAGTGTACATGCTGATGTTCCTGGCAAATCATTAAACTCTAAATATGATGCCCATTCTGTTTTAAAATATTGCAAAAATTCTTCTTCTTGAAGCAGTGATGTATTTAATCTCCAATTTATATTTTTTCTAGTTTCTTTTTTATAATCTAAATTTAGAGTAACTGGTGCATGATCGCTGACAGCAATAGGGTGTATCTTAGTGTCTGAAATGTTGGTCAGCAATGAATTGCTTACTATGAAATAATCTAGACGAGAATATGAATGATGCACATGTGAAAAGAAAGAATATTCTTTGCTATCAGGGTGAAAAGAACGCCATGCATCGCAGAGTCCATAATCATTCATATACTGTTTAACTATATTTATAGATTGCCAACTGCGTTGAGTTCCCACTGTATTCAGTCTGTCTATTTTGTCATTGAAACCAAAGTTGAGATCACCTCCCATTACCAGTGAGGAATCCATGTGCTTTGATAGAGTGGAAAAAGTCATGAAAAAAAGAAGCGTCGTCTACATTCGGCCCATGAGTGAGATGGAGGAGGATGACTCGGTGTGGAGACCCATGAAGAGGGAAAAGCCGAAAGAAGTTTTTCTAATACAGTATTCAAACAAAAAGAAAATGTGCAAATGTTTATGTTTATGTTTATGTTTATGTTTATTAAATTTGTTCATTTTTTTTACAAAAGAAAGAATACAAGGCAATCTCATAATGATAGTGTACAAGATGTAAAAAAATGAAAGGTGGCAGAAAGAAGAATAAATCTTATTATATCTGCCCCTTATCTCCAACAATCAGATTAAACAACAGTAGTCAAACCATGTAAACAATAATAATTTTCAACCAACTTTTTCCAACAGTCAGGTTAAACAATAATATTCTTCAACCAACAGTACAAAATTATTAACTCTTTTTTAATTTTCTAACTAACAGTACAAAATGACTAACTCTTTCTAATTTTCTAACTAATACAATACACATCACGTTATTTCACATATATTTTTTTAACACATTTGTTTTGATCATTTTTTTAAATGTAAACATTGACTTGGCATTTTTAACTACATTCTCCAAGCCATTCCATAATCTAATTCCCTGGATTGAGGTAGAACGTCCCTTCAAACTGGTTCTGAATTGTGGTTTTACAAACAAGTCCAAATGTCAAGGAAATAGGCATTTGAAACTACTGAATCAGACTGAGACCCCGATTAGACCATACCAGGGAGGTTTAAGAGTGTGATCCCCCTGTAGTTGGAACACACTCTATGGTCCATCTTTTTGAATAGGGGGACCACCACCCCAGTCTGCCAATCCAGGGGAACTGCCCCTGATGTCCACGCAATATTGCAGAGTCGTGTAAGCTAACACAACCCCACAACATCCAGAGCTTTAAGGAACTCAGGACGAACCTCATCCACCACCGGCACCCTGCCACCGAGGAGCTTTTTAACCACCTCCTGACCTGAGCATCAGAGATTGGAGAGCCTGACCCAAAGTCCCCAGGCACTGCTTCCTGAGTGGAAGATGTGCCAGAGGGATTGAGGAGTTTGAAGTATTCTGCCCACTGACCCACGACATCCCAAGTTGAGGTAAGCAACACACCACCCCCACTATAAATAGTGTTGGTGGCATACCGTTTTCCCCCCCTGAAATACCGGATGGTGGACCAGAATCGCCTCGAAGCCATACGGAAGTCATTCGCTATGGCCTCTCCAAACTCCTCTCACACCCGAGTTTTTGTCTCAGTTACTACACGAGCTACATGCCACTTGGACTACCAGTACTCATCAGCTGCTTCCGGGGTCCCACAGGCCAAAACGATCCACAGGACTCCTTCAGCCTGACAGCATCCCTCACCGCCGGTGTCCACCACCTATTTTCGAGGGTTACCGCCATGACAGGCACCAACAACCTTGCGGCCACAGCTCTGATAAGCTGCCTTGACAATAGAGGCGTGGAACATGGCCCACTCTGACTCAATGTCCCCCATCTCCCCCGGAACGTGTTCGAAGCTCTCCCGGAGGTGGGAGTTAAGTTTCCGTCTCATGGGAGACTGCGCCAGACATTCCCAGCAGACCCTCACAATACGTTTGGGCCGGCCAGGTCTGACCGGCACCCTCCCCCACCATCGGAGCCAACTCACCACCAGGTAGTGGTCAGTGGACAGCTCCGCCCCTCTCTTCACCCGAGTGTCCAAGACATGCGGCCGCAGATCAGATGAGACAACAACAAAGTCGATCATCAAACTGCGGCCTATGGTGTCCTGGTGCCTAGAGCACAAATGGACCCCCTTATGCTTGAACATGGTGTTCGTTATGGACAATCCATGACGAGCACAGAAGTCCAATAACAACACCACTTGGATTCAGACTAGGTGGGCCATTCCTCCCAACCAGGATAGGAACTTATCAAGTGGACAAAATATTTTTCTAGCTCAACAAAATTTATAAAGAGTGATCCAAGCAGCTGGTGTGAATGGCTCTAATGTTCTCGACCAATCATAGCAGCACACAGCTTGTTTAGGAGATGACTCAGGAGGAGTTGAGGAGTGCAGTGTAGAAATAACTGATGATGTTAATTATTTGTAAACTGTAAAAAAAAAACAACAACAAAAAACTGGAGTTTGTTGGAATTCAGTGTGCAAGCTACCAGAAGGTAATCCTGTTTTTTTCACACCTTACTTATGTTAGTGTTGTCTGTTAGCCATTTTAGCTCAGTCCCCTTAACCTGACATCTTATGTGCATTACATAACTCAGTCTGATTCAGTAGTTTCAAATGCCTATTTCCTTGACATTTGCACATTTTCTTTCTGTTTGAATACTGTATTAGAAAAATCAAAAAAGGCGTTCAATACAGGATCAACTGGACTTTATTTGTTGCAGAAAACGTTTCGACTTCTGTCCAGAAGTCTTTTTCAATTCTGAATGGAAGCTGTGAGAACGAGAAGTTTTATACAGGCTTACAAGTCACGCACCAACATATGAAATTGGAAACTGAAATAACACCACAAATTAACTAACATGCCCATTCTATTTAAATTGACAAAACGACACATCCCAGCTTAACAAAAGGGGGTTTGTAACACATACATGTAAATTGAAAGATCACACCTTAACAGTAGGAGGTTCCCTTGAGGTCTCTGTTAGAAGACACAAAACTGTATGTAAATTGACAAACAACACCTCCCAAACAACAACAGAGGCTACTCAGAGAACTTTGTTAGTCTAATTTACAGACAAGGCATCCCTGCTCCCATCCGGTGTAAAACGTTTCGGAATCAAATCCAAAACTGAGTTATAGGTCTTAGACAGTTGAAATCTCAGACCTCCTCCTCTGTTAAGAGAAGGTTTTTCTCTCTTAACATACACAGCTTCCTTTACCCCCCTCTCAAACCATCTGTGTTCTCGGTCCAAAATTTGAACATTCTGGTCCTCAAAGGAGTGTCCCTTGTCCGTGAGGTGGAGGTGAACGGCTGAGTTTTGTCCAGAGGAGGTTGCTCTCCTATGTTGAGACATTCTTTTGTGGATAGGTTGTTTCGTTTCTCCGATGTAACGGTCTGAGCAGACTTCGCTGCACTGGACTGCATAAACCACCCCACTCTGTTTGTGTGTGGGGGTTCTGTCCTTCGGATGCACCAGCCTCTGTCTGAGAGTCCGGCTGGGTTTGAAGTGTACTGGGATGTTGTGTTTGTTGAAAATCCTTCTGAAATTCTCTGAGACTCCAGCAACATAAGGAATGACAATGTTTTTCCGTCTGTTAGACTTTTTCTGTTCATTATTGTGTTTAACAGATTTCCTTGCTGACTTGACAAACGCCCAGTTGGGATATCCGCATGTTTGCAGAGATTTTTTGATGTGTTTCTGTTCCTTTTCCTTCCCTTCTGTCCTTGTGGGGATGTGTTCTGCCCGATGCTGTAAAGTTCTGATGACAGAAAGTTTGTGCTCCAGTGGATGGTGAGAGTCGAACAGGAGATATTGGTCTGTGTGGGTTGGTTTTCTGTAAACTTCAATGTTGAGACTGTCATCTCCCTCCATATGCACCAAACAGTCCAAAAAAGGCAGCTTATTGTCGTTAGCATCCTCTCTGGTGAACTTGATGTTGTTATCAACAGAGTTAATGTGTCTGGTAAACGCTTCCACCTCCCTGGCTCCCACACCGAGTCATCCTCCTCCATCACACTCTGTTCTCTGCGTCCTCTGTCCTCACTCCAACTTTTCATTCAACCTTTATTTATACAGGTTAATCCCATTGAGCCTCAGGGACTCATTTACAAGAGAGAACTGATTTTAACCCTTAGATGCATAAGTGGGGTCAAAAATGACCCAGAGGGTTGTTATTCTTCAAAAACTCTGAAATTAAAAGTTTTTACTCTTCCATATTCCAGGTATTCCTCATAAAACATGTTTGTGACTTCAAGCCAATTTTTTTAAATGTTTTTATACATTTTCAGAAATTGCAGTTTTTGTGTCACTACCCCAGTTTTTCATGAGTGGGGTCAAAAATGACCCCAAGCATTTCCTATAGAATCTCAAGGGTTTGCTTTGGGAACCTTTGATTCTTACCAACTGTGACTGTCAAGATACATTTTCTGTCTCATTTACACATCTGATACCTGCAGTCTCACCACTAGGAGGTCAGTTTGACACAGCAGCATACATGTATCATCTTCATTTACCAACTCCATGACTTTACTGTGATAGAATATCATGTTGGTCAACAAAGTAGACACTCTTAGCTAACTACAACATAATGTTAGTACTTAAGCTAGCTAACATTACACTAGTTTAGTAAGCCAGCTGATATTACTGCATTTGCTGTGTAGAGACTCACTGTATTCATAATTCCTTGTAACAAATGCAAACCTGTTAGGTAACCTATTATATAGTATTATATATATTATATTATATATAAATTATTTTAAAAATATGTATGCCTCTTTTAACACCAAGCCACAATTTACTAAGAAGTTGGTCAGGGCCTGCACCTGGGTTTAGCACCATCTCTCCAATAGATGCATGAAAGCTGTTTATCACTGATAGTATATTAGAAGGGCAGCACGGTGGTGCAACTGGTAGAGCTGCTGCCTCTCAGCGAGCAGGTCCCTGGTTCAAATCTGTGGGCCTTTCTGGGTGGAGTTTGCATGTTCTCTCCGTGCATGCGTGGGTTCCCTCCAGGTACTCTGGTTTCCTCCCACAGACCAAAAACATGCATGTTAGGCTGATTGGTAACTCTAAATTGACCCTAGGTGTGAGTGAGAGAGTGAATGAATGGAGGTTTGTCTCTATGTGTCCCTGTGATGGACTTGCAACCCGTCCAGTGTGTACCCCGCCCCTCGCACAGTGATTGCTGGACATGGGCACCGGCGACCCCCGTGACCCAAAAATGAAAGAAGCGGGTAAAAGATAATGGATGGATGGATAGTATATTAGAAGAGATGTTGACATAAACAAACATGGAGGGAAGAAGAGTTGCAGCAAGCAGAGGAAAAGAGTGGAAAAATCTAAGCAAAGAGGAGCTCATGGGCTTCATTGGAGTGACCATTCTTGCAGGAAGTGAGAAGAACTGAAATGTATCTGAAATGTATCAATGTGTATGCTCTTTGGAAGTTTTCTACACAACCCAAGGTACCCTGAACCTACCAACCGACATCACTGAAGCAATTGGAAGATGTGGAGTGGCAAAAGTTGCAAACAAGTAACAAGAGAGAGGCAAAGAGGGCCAACAGAAGAGAAAGAGGTGCCAGATGTGTCCAAGAAACAACGATCGCAAAACCACCAATTGGTGCAGGAAATGCAGTACTACAGTACAGTGTGCAATGGTCACAGCCAAAAGCAAATGGTTTGTGACAACTGCACACAGTGACTAGAGAAAATATGTTTGTGTAGGCACATGTGAGTGTACAATGTTCTGGTCGTATGTTCATTCTCTTTTTTGTCCTTCAGACAGATGGACATTCTAGCAATAATTTTTGAAGATTTTTGAAGTTATTTCGTGTGAAAAAAATGATATAAAAAGTTGTGAATAAGCATGTTAAATGTAAAATCAGTCTTTTGTTGACCCAAATATAATAAATATAATCACCTTAACAAAATTAAAGACATCATTTAAATTCATTGCAAAAACACATTGATTCTAATTGGGGTCATTTTTGACCCCACTCATGGAAGAATGTAGGTATTGGTCGTTCATGCATCCTAGGGTTAACAAAGAGTGATGAAAACAATAGACAACAAAGACATTAATAAACAATCATAAAGGATGTGTACAGAGATTTTTTAAAACAAATTAAAATAAAGTGGTATTTAAAAGAAAATGTAACAAAAAAAAAACCCAGCTAGATTGTAGGGCGGTGTAGAAAACTAAAAACAAGAACATGTCTTCATTGGTTTTTGCCAGGAACTTAAATGTTTGAAGCCACTGAGAGGTCAACTCGAGAGCTTCATATCTTTGCACGATTTCCAGGAAACAGTAGTGGTGTAGCATAAAGCCCTTTTTCCAAGTTCGGTCCTCACTGAACACTGCATGTAATAATGTCCTGAGAGCGCACACTGTAGCTGCACTCATGCAGTGACATGCAGGAGGAGATGTAGGAAGGCAACAGACCGAGAAGCAAGGGCGGAGTGACCATCGGGAGTTTCGGGAGAATTCCCGATGGGCCGCGTCATGAATGGGCCGATAGGCGCACAGGGAAAATGATGACGGTTGAATAAATCTGCTCAAAATCGACTTGTCCCTCCGAGGCTGCAGGCTGCAGCCTCTTAAAGGGAGGGAGCGCTGATCACTAGAGACTGCAGCCTCTTAAAGGGAGGGAGCGCTGATCACTTTAAGAGACTGCAGCCTGCAGCCTCTTAAAGCGCTGATCCCTTTAAGAGACTGCGCTCACTAGGCCGGCAGTTTGGGAGCTACCATTTGATAAAAATCACCCCTGAAAATTCACCGTTGGTTGAGTCCAACCCAGGAGCAAAGCACGTATTTTCCAAAACATCCGGTGATGGAGCAGCGCGGAGTCCAAACTGCTAATTAGCAATAAAAATGGATAGGAAGAGGCCAGGTGGAGCTGAAAAAGTCAGGTTGAAGAAAAAAAAGGCGTTACAGGAGGAATCTGCCAAATGCGCAAAGCTTACAGACATTTTTTCAAAGAGACAGACAGAAGAAGCAACAGGTAATGACATAAATTAAAAACTAGCACAATAAATTAAGCTAATGTCACAACATTGTACACTATGTCACTAAACATGCATGAAAGTCAAGTGGACCTAAACTGACATAGCCTAAAAATAAAAGCAGAAATATATAAATTGACCAATAAATAAATAAACGTCAAAGGACAATTTAAATTAAAAGAGAACTTTATCTCGTGTTTTAAAAATTAATTGGCCATCATGGGTTTTTTTCCAGCTTAGTTCCAACAAATTATATATTTTAATTCATAATTTTACATTTTACTGTGCTTAAAATACCGGTAGGCCTGTATATTTTTTGTTTTTACTTTTACTCTTGGATGACTTGTGTTATGTAAATGTAATTATTTTTTTCCACACAAGTCCTTATTTACGTAATGAGGCAGAAATGCATGAGGTGAAGTGAAAACAGGAGACAGAAAAATGTTAAAGCAACACATTTAATAGACAAATAAAAATAAACTCATGCATATGCATACATATTGCAACCAATGCCAAACTTGTCTCTGATTTTGCTTGTCTTGACCCTAAAAACTTTTCAGAGATAAGGCTTAAAGGACTCAAGAGCTCAGCACTTCAAGAAATAAGCAAAAATCTGCTTAGATTTGATGAGAGAGCCACAGTGAGTACTTTACACACAGAGCTGTCCAGTCTAGCATCCCAGTGGGATAGGCTCAAAAAGTCCCCTCTGGAAGAGTCCACTGTCAGGATAGGTACTGAGATGGAACAGGGTGGCCAGGAGGGCTCAGTTGAACCAGAGATTGAACTTGAAAGCAGGGCTTGTTCTTCTTGCAGAAACTGTGTTATCTGTGTTTACCTTATATTGACACAGTATAACCTTTTCACAGATGCCTACCCAGTTATAGGGCTGGCATACAAATATTTGTTGACCCTTTCATTGTCTCAGGTTGCATGTGAAAGAAGCTTCTCTACTCTCAAGTTCATCAAGAATAGACTACGAAGCACACTTAACCAGGAGCATTTGGAGGCATTTATGCTGATGTCCACAGAGAAAGAACTTCTTATGTCCATTGACAATGACAAAGTAACAAATATGGTGGCAGAAACTAGTGCACTTCTTAGGCGCTTACTGATGCTGTAGATCACATGTCAAACTCGAGGCCCATGGGCCAAATCTGGTCTCATTGACATTTTATCTGGCCTCAAATTTAATATTTTAAATGTAAAATAGTTTTATGGTTTATCTTTTTGTCACTGTATTTAGTGCAAACTTCTCATGACAGCTGGCCAACGTTCAAGCCAACAAAATTACGTTTTGAGTTTTTCAGTAATCTTTGAGTCTGATATGGAAAGAGCAACAAAGAATTGACTTATCTTTTTCTGTTTTTTAAGTCAACTAATTTAGTTTTTTCCCCCACCTGATTTGCTGAATTGTAACAAAATGTAACAAAAAAATTATAATTAAAAAAAAGTTGTTGATTGTATTGCAATAAAAAAAAATAGTATATGCTACATATAATATGTAAGTGTGCAAGTGTCTTGAACCACTTTGGACATGTCTGCCTGCCTGGGAGGAGTCGACGAGGGACAGGACAGCCCCCAGAAACCATCTTGTCTACAGCAAACTGGTTGGTCCACTTAAGTTGTTTACTTGGTGGGGTAACGTCAGTGTGCTTGGGACTACTCTGACTGACGAAGCCCTCTGGAGTGAGGGTGAAACGTTTCTACTAAAAAGAAACTGCCCAGATGAACTGATTGCGAATGAGCGGATTATATGCTACATTTTTGCCTAATATTTTTAAAATGTGAAAAAATGGGCCACTCTTGGCCATTAAACTCCCGGGCTGAAAAGTTGTCCCACTCCGCCCCTGCCGAGAAGTGATATAAAGTACCAGTGGGAGGGTCTGCGTGAAGTTAAAGGTTCAGTATGTAACTTTTCTAACAACATACAGGTAGTCCCCGACTTACGAGCGCTCTGACTTACGAGGTCCCGGACTTACGAGCATGCATCTCATTAAAAAAAAAAAATATATATATATATTTTTTTTTTACTTTTTTTTTATTTTTTATAAATGAATACATGTACAGTACTGGACAGTCACCAAGCACTTAGCCTATCCTAACACAGTTTTTAAAGATGAAGGAATAAGTTGAATTGTCTGCCTTTCACATAAAGGGAGCAAGCTCCCTATGGAGCCTGCAGGGAGGAGGGAGACAATTCAACTGATTCCTTCATCTTTAAAAACTGTGTTAGGATAGGCTAAGTGCTTGGTGACTGTACAGTACTGTACATTTATCTATTTATAAATAAAAAACAATAAAAAATAAAAATACTGTATATACTGTATATTTTTAATAAATAGATAAATGTACAGTACTGTACAGTCACCAAGCACTTAGCCTATCCTAACACAGTTTTTAAAGATGAAGGAATCAGTTGAATTGTCTCCCTCCTCCCTGCAGGCTCCATAGGGAGCTTGCTCCCTTTATGTGAAAGGGAGACAATTCAACTTATTCCTTCATCTTTAAAAACTGTGTTAGGATAGGCTAAGTGCTTGGTGACTGTCCAGTACTGTACATGTATTCATTTATAAAAAAAAAAAAAGTAAAATAAAAAAAAAAATATATATATATATATATATATATTTTTTTTTTTACTATGTGTTCCTACTTACGAATTTTTGACATACGAGCGCCCCCTAGTGACGGAACTCGCTCGTAAGTCGGGGACTACCTATATTTTTAACATATTTCTTCACTCTGTCACTACCTCCTGACATACTGATTTTAGACAAGTAATCTCTGAAAAAAACTATTGTCCCCTTGCTTCTCTAAAAGCATTTCTAAAAAGCCACAGTGACCCACCGTTAACCAGCCAATAAAAACAGATTTTGTAACCAGTCAATAAAAACAGAGCTTGAATTTGAATCAGCCAATAAAAACAGAGCTTGAATTTGAATTTCAGCAGAGCTAGGGCAGGAGCAAGCCTCAGAGCCATATAAGGGACCAGAAACATGTCTCTGTTCAAAATTTTCCCAAGTTCCAGCGTGTTCCAGAAATTACATACTGAACCTTTAATGATGTCCAATTAACCAGTGAATACAGGGTGCAATGATGGGTATGGTAGTTACAGACAGTTAGAAATATTAGTGCACCATGATAGGCAGCATCCAATGTCTGCAGAGTCATTGTGGGGATGTTCATGTAAATAGTAACCATAGTCAATGGCGTGAAGGAAAGTCGCAGTCATAAGGCATTTCCTAGCATTCAGAATTAGACAGGACCTATTTTTGAAAAAGAAACCCATTTTAACTTTCAGTTTCCTTACTGTTTTCCATGTGGAACTTAAAAGAGAGATCAAGATATCCAAATACAGTACTTAAAGAAATTGACAAAGGTGGACGCCAGACAGCTAGAGAGCGCTAAAGCGCTAATCCGCTTATAGCAGACCTAAACAATTTATCAGTGTTACAGCGGATTGACTAACTTTTATAATTCATAAGAGTCAGAGAGTCAGAGTCAGAGAGTCTTTATTGTCATTTGCACCGCATGTGGAACATGTGATGAAAACGAGATTATGTACACGGGGTCCCAGTTACATCCAACAACAAATGCAAGAGAAAAACAGTAATAACATCTAGAATTAACTAAGAAAAACATCAACTAGTAATACACTAAGCCCTAATGTAGTGGAAAAACATCATTATAAACAGCAGCACGAACATGAGTCTGTATGAGCAGATGGTCACAGATGAACACAGCAACAAGAAAACAGATCAGCATCAGCATGATGTGATATTTTGCAGTGTTTATTTTTATTATTATTTATTCATGAGTCTAACAGCCTCAGGGTAGAAGCTGTTCCTCAGTCTAGTGGTTCTACATTTGATGCTCCTCAACCTCCGTCCTGAGGGGAGTGGGGCAAAGAGTGAGTGTGCTGGGTGAGTGAGGTCTTTCATGATGCAGGTGGCTCTTTTCCTGCATCTGGAGGTGTAAATGTCTGTGATGGTGGGGAGACTGACTCCAACAGACTTCTGTGCAGCCTTCACCACTCTCTGTAGAGCTTTCCTCTCTGCAACTGTGCAGCCTCCATGCCACACGTTGATGCTGGAGCACAGGACGCTCTCCACTGCACACCTGTAGAACGAGGTGAGAACTGGGCTGCTCAGACCAGCACGTCTCAGCCGTCTGAGGAAGTAGAGTCTTTGATGACCTTTCTTGATCAGGCTGGTGGTGTTGTTGGTATAAGCGGATTTGTGCTAGTTTTATTCAAAATGCAATATTGCTAATAACTAATTATCTATCAGTAAAAACGAAAACACTTATTTACGAGCTCTTACGCTGGCTCTCGTAGCTGCTTGTTTACTTTCCCCCCCCCCTTGGTGAGGGAGCAGAGAGGAGGGAGGGGGAGCAGAGGGGAGAACAGACGCGGATCTACCATGTAGGCAAATGATGCCGTTGCCTGGGGCTCCCAATCAGCAGGGGCCCCGGCCCGGCCCCGCCCCGGCCAGTCACCTACATCCCTAACATTGCTCATGCTTGTTAATGTACATTTAACATAAAAATAATTATAGTTACGATGAAAACGATAATTAAAAACGCAATACAAAAACCGGTCGATTTCTGTATCCCCCTACTAAAAATGGACTATTCCATCTTGACATCTTCCGGGTCAGAGGTGAACTCGGGTGCTAACGCTATGGCTAGCTGGTTGTGCTCGGTGTCTTCATAAATCATGAGAGAACCCCGCTGTATCAAGCCAAATTAACGCGGCCGGAGGATTGTATTGGGTGTTTTGTGTCAACCATTCGACGGTGAGTCGTTTGTTTTATGTATTTGGGTTCCTTTTATGAAATAAAAATGCGGTTGCAACACGCCCACTCCATTTATGTATTTGAGATTTAAAAGTGGTCTTAGTGATTAAAAGATCATTCTCTTTTTGTTAATTTCATGGCCGAATAGAATATATATACATAAAGTATTAAATAAATCCTTTGATTTTTGTAATTTCATCCTTTTAGGATCATTTTAGTTACTTTTCATTAAATCTGTTGACTGCCTATAGAAATTTGGAATTGGTTTAATTTATTTTGGGTTACGCAACAAAAAAGAAATTACTATTTGTTTTTTGAAACAATATTGAAGTAAATTAAGCCTAATTGACTCTTATATGTGGACGGCCGTGGCGTAGTGGTAAGGGCAGTCGTCTCCCGATCGGAAAGTTGGCGGTTCGACTCCCGGGACCCGTACCATGTGCCGTTGTGTCCTTGGGCAAGACACTTAACCCTGAGTTGCTCCCGGTAGGACTGGAAAGCACCTTGCATGGTAGTCTGCCACCACCGGTTTATGAATGTGTGTAGCATTCAATATATGTGTAGCACTTTGAGATTTTCAGTAATGAAAAGTGCGTTATAAATTGAATTAATTATTATTATTATTATTATTATATGAATTAAACTTGGATACAACTTGGAAGTGTACTTTAAAACTTGATCTGTAACTTTAATTTGATCTGTACTGTTGATATGGTCTTTGAATTGAAGTTATAATAATAATAACCTTTATTTGTATAGCACCTGTTGTGAAAATAAAACACATTTTTTGTGCTTAGGGTCATTATCCCCTCTTTAAATGGAACTCTGGCTACTGAAGACATGCAATGGTATTTCTTGTTTACAAGAAAGAGGCTCTCTGGTATTGGGGGAAGGAGAACAGTCTCTGAAACAAAACTCCTCTTATCAGTTTAAAGAAGGCTTGGAGCATGATGAGGAGTCCTGACGCCTCTTTGTCAGTTTTATGACTTTGCAGATATATGATTGGCAGGAAATCTACTGAAAGCCTCCTTTCTTACCCTGGATGTTTGTTCAGTTAGAAAGTAACAAGAACAGCTCTAAATCTATGTGTGTAGTGTATGATCTTTAATGTAATTTAATGTCCAGTTACACTAATTGGTCACTTAGTGGTCTACTAGAGTGTGTGTGTGTTTATAAGTACTCAGCAATAAATGTACATTTATTTCAGTCATCGATGTGTCGGTGCCCTTCCCCCTCTCAAATATGCGAAGACCAGAGTAAGCTGAAACCCCCCTGAGGGGCTTTCTGGCAGTAAAGGAAGGCAATAGTCTTTGAAGCAGAAACTTTTCTTATTGGTTAAGGCAGGCAACGCCCTACAAAAGAATAAAAACATGAGTCCTTTCCTCCTCCATCAGTCAACGCGAGCCGGCCATGGGGAAAAGCAGCCCACCAAGGTCGTATGCGGGGTCTCCCTGTCCCTCTTTTTCCCCCTCTCTCCCTCCCTTCTCCCTTCTCTCTCTCTCTCTCTCTCTCTCTCTCTCTCACTGTCCACGTCTTTTAAACAAATGTAATGGCTTTTAGAAATAGAACAAATGTATTCTGTGACTTTTTAAACTTATGATTAATTAAACTGGTTTGGAACTTTAAGTGAGCGTTTGTCGTGTATTCAACGTACCTCCTTTTTCTGATCCAAAGTGAACCAAACAACGAATTCTGGGGCGAATAAGAATCAAAGCCAACAATTTGGAGGTCCTACCGAGATTGGTTGCACGTGGACAGGAAAGGGGCAGAGGAGTCCAGAACACTGACTACTGACCAGTCACCTCAACAAAAAAGGTAAGCAGATTCCTGTTTAAATGAAATCTGTGATTGGAAATTTTATAGGCAAATTTCACTCAGTGTGTTGGACTCCAGGGTTAATACGTGTTTAAAAAAAGGGAACGTTAAAATTAAAAGTAGAATTATAAGTTTCCAGCCAAGACTCCAGATCCCAGAGTAAAAACACGCAGTGGTCGCATATCCAGTGGTCCGACGGGTCCATCTGGTTGAGGGGGAGTGGGGTTTTAGAATAAATATTTGCCATCACTCCTGTAACCCTAGACTGAGTTACTGTATCTCGTTAGGTTTTGTGGCTAACTATAAAACAGTGTCAATTAACTCTACTTACTTATAATTTGATTTATGATTAAGTAGAGGCGGGATCTGGTGAGGTGGTGTATTTGTATATTACCATGCGTAAAATACGTTATAATACACTAGGAATAAAGGTATTGAAAGATCAAACCCACAAACAAATAAAATAAATAAAGTGTGGGACTGAGTGAGAATTGAGGAAAACGCGTTGACTTTCGCTGATAAGATAATCTGATAAGAGTTCCAAACCTGGACCAGATAAAAATAGAATAAAATTAGTCACAGAACACTACATCCTTTTTTATGTTCTAAAATGATGGTTTCCTGCCATGTGAGGAGTCAACACACATACCAATCTTATTTTACACTCAGAAGGTTCTTTTCATGGTGTCAGAGTCACGCGTGAATGAAGTGCAAAAGGTGGCCTGTCCAGAACGCAACTGAAATGTCTCCCGCTCCTACTACGCACACACACACACACACTTTTAGCACATGTCAAGTTTGCCTGCCTCACCTGCGTGGCTTGTCTCTGCTCTCCAAACTGCGCGTGGCTTTCGGATTTGTCTCTGTCTCTCTGCAGTGCTGCGCTGCCCTGGACCAGTGGCGGAGCTAGACTTTTATTGCTGGGGGGGCTGAGAGGGGGCCAAGGCTATAAGGGGTCCACTTACTACGGCACAGTGGGAAAAATGGATTTATCCCAATTTTTGGGGGGATTTGTTGACGCTATGAAATTTTGAAACAACATATTTTTCCCTTAAAATGATACAGGCTCTCAGTTTAAACTTTTGATCTGTGATCTAAATATTTTTAAGTTTAGAAACCAAGTGGTTTTCTAAACAGCTTTAGTGTTTGACTTTGTCCACACTCATAAAACACACAATGAAGTACCCAAAAAAATATACCGGTAAACTTAAATGGTACATATCGCCCCTTGCTGCTTTGAGCATGTAACAGTCACAAGACCACATTGTTGTGGTACTGTTCGGGTGTATTTTTTAAAGACATGTTAAGTGCAATTTGAAATAAGAAATATAAAATATGATAAAAATACATTTCTGTGTTTATTTCATTTCTATTCAAGACACTATGATAAGAATGACTATATATTTAATGTAGGCGGATACAGAGTACAGTATCTCTGTTTACAATTCTGGTTGGTGGTGTGCCTCGTGATTTTTTCAATGACTCCATAAAGGTTGAAAAACATTGGTCTAATGAAAATAAACAGTTTAAGTTAATTAGAATGATTTAAAAAATAGCTAAACAAGAGCATGGTTTTGCTAAATTAGGCTGAAAAGTTGGATTAAAAAAATGTAGAATTAGCTGAAAAAGCTGAAACAGGCTATATACAGAAATTATTAAGTTAAATACCTTTGATACCATCACATTTTTGTCTTGCCTAAATAAAAGCACTGTCCTATTTGTTATTTATTTAATTGTTCCCATACATATCTCTAAAAAAAAATAATAATAAAATAAAATAAAAAATAATAAGTAAACTTGAAAAGAAAAGTTTAATTAAAAGGACATGTACAGTTAAAAAAACAGAGGGAGGAAAATAATAACTACTGTATTTTTAGCCTGTATGACATATTTATGGATTGCTTTTTCTTCTTAAACTTGTCATAAGCTATCTGAGGATTAAATATGAAACAAACATTGAGGCGCTGAAGTTAGAACAAAGTTTATTTAGATACAGTAGTTAATAGAGTAATAAACAAATTCTCCACCTCCTCAGGAGTTGGTGCTGGGTTCCTGAAACACAAAATAAACATTACATTAAAACGGTTTACACTTCTCCATTTTAACAGGATTAGATCATTTTCTACAGCGTGAATGTGGGTGAAATGAAAAAATAGAACTTCAGCTCAGCTCTGAACGAGGGTCTGGTTTTAACCAGGCTAGAAGGCCTCAGGATTGTACAGTTTTTTGAATAAACAAATAAAATATTTGCGGACAGTTCGAGACAAATTAATTAGGGCCGAATGAACCGTCACAGTTGGAAGGATTGATCAAAAAGGATTATGACATTCTATCTCAATAATTTTAGGTTATAACACTTAAACAAACGGGAAAGTTGGAAAATTGCAGTGAACCTCCCGTTAGCATAGCATAGGCTGTCTAACAACGGACATTTTATAACTTTGTAACGGTAGACAGCTCACATCGGATTCGCTAACAAAGCGTGCAGTGGCGCGTCGTGTAGATAAACAATATCGACTTTAAATAATCCAAATTTAGTTTTGGTAGACGAATTTAGAAGCTAACAGCAAAGCTAACAAGCCATTAGGTCACGAGACGTTGTCGTCGTCCTTATAATTTGTGTATAGGACGTGAGGAGGTAGAACCGAACGCATCATACTTGCATTTTCCAATATAAGAAGCAGAGAAAGTGGATTACCAATCTGGAAGACGTACTTTTGTGAATAGTTCCAGTGAATGTACACGTCTTGTGAGCGTTGACCGGAAGCAGGGTTGCCAGATCTCTAGACCGAAAGAAGCGATCAGCTCCTTCAAAACAAGCACAAATAAGCGACTCAATGTCCACGAGAAGCAAAAATAAAAACCCACCACAAGCAGCTGATCAAATTTGAAAGCGACTCCAGGGAAAACAAGCTCAATGCCGCTTGAAATAAGCGGACTTGGCAACTATGGGGACGCAAAAGACAGTCGTTTCGTGTATAGCCTGAGCAGGGTTGCCAGGTGAGAAATGTAGGATTATCGTACACCCATCATAAACAAAATAAGTATGCTATTTAGTTACTCTATTGTTGAATACTGTAGCGTTTAACAGGCGCTCACAGCTTTGTGGCGTCAGTACTGGGGGAACCATAGACATTAATACGCATTAATGTCTGGTGGCAACTAAAGAGCTCTACAGAAAGTCTTCTGTCACATTTAGAAAAGCACGATTAGCTGGAATTTCAAGACGCCTTCAGGGTTCACAAAAAACTCCGACAGACAGTTGCGACAGGCTGATGGAAACCGATCACAACTACACGTTCACAGAATGGCGAAATTATTGTATTTTTGGCCTTTGTCGGGATTATTGATCGTACATCGTACAGAGGGCAAAATTATCGTACAAATACGCTAATTATCGTACACCTGGCAAACACTGAGCCTGAGTATAATGGAGACCCCTGATGGACGAAAAAAGGTACTGCAGACAGGAGCATAATAATTTCTAGAAAAACCAAAAACAGGTCGGAGTCACTTTTATTTTTTAATTTAGTCATCCAGTTGGGTTATTCGTTCTGAAACATTTAATAAAAGTAAAGGGATGCAGGTACAGAGTTTAATAACTGTTTGGAGTCAGATGAATAAAAGAAGAGGACAGATTGGGGTTTGAAGAATAAATAATAATAATAATAATAATAGTAATGAATTCAATTTATAACGCACTTTTCATTAATGGAAATCTCAAAGTGCTAAGGAGGGAGTAGCCCTCACAGACAGGTCTTAAATAAATACACCTTTAATTTTAATCTATTGAGGACATAAATTGAATCTCAATTTATAATAAGTGGAGAGTTGGACTTTAAAAATCGACTAAGGGGTGACAAAGACCCGGCCCGCGGGCCGCATCCGGCCCGCCAGGGGGTTTTAGTCGGCCCGCAGATGAATCTGAATTATTAAAAAAAAAAAGAATAAACGCTATTTTCTTAAAAATCTGCAGTTCCTATGTTGTCCGCTATAGAGGCGCTGTGTTTTAGTCAGTTGTTGTCCTACTCAAACCGGCTGCCTCTAGGACCCAGGGGCGCTGTGTTTTAGTGCAGCAGATAGCAAACGGAGGCTCTGCTCATTTTCCCTGTCTTCATGTGCGCAGCAAGCGTTCATCCTGATGTGAAACAGCACAAAAACAAGATTTCAGGGTTGTGAGGGAGTTTGAGAAACGATTTCAGGTCTTTAGAAGAATAGAATATATCTTTATTGACAGGGCACATGATTAAAATTACGCACACAAGATGGGCCGAGTGCACGAAGCCACAGTCGTGTCAGCACCGCCACAAAGGCAAACTCGAGACAGAATTAGCAGTTTTTCTCTCACCATCAGAGCTTCTGATGTGCTGTTGACATGTTGAAATCATTTATTTGCAGTGTGATGTAGAATTGAAGGACAAATTTGCCTCTGTGGGCTTGGAAACATTTTACAAGTATCTCTTACTACTATCCTAAACTGACAGCACTGGCTGCAAAAATGTCCATGTTTGGGACTACCTACCTGTGAGCAAGTTTTCACTAACAAACATTAATAAAACAGCTACGTTCAAAGCTTAATTTATGGGTTCACAGTTGCTTCCTAGATGTGAAAAATGGATTTAAAATTCATTCATTTCTAAATTTTGATGCATTTTTAACATGCAGGAAAGGGTTTTAACAAAACTGTTTTTTAATGTCCAGAGGCCCAGATTTAGCTTTTTTAGATTTTTCTACCTGGATTATTGAGCATGCATCAGGGTATTTAACAAAACAGTTTGTTGAATAAATGTTTTAAAACGTGCAATCACTGATCAGTTTTTTAATGTGTAATGCACTTAAATGTTAAACTGAGTAAAAGTGTAAAAGGACAATTAATTTAATGTTAATATTTTTATAATTTATTTATTCTTTGCACTAATACAAAGAAAAAAATGGACTTTTGGAATGAGTATTCTGGTCTGACCCCCTTGAGATCAGATTAAGCTGTATGCGGCCCCCAGATCAAAATGAGTTTGACACCCCTGGTTATACCTGGAACAACAGGCCAAAATGAACGAGCCCATATTTTTACTTTGAATAAATGAGCCACTGAGCTTAATAATTTCAAATTGACAATTTAGGAGGGCATCTAGCGGTGCCGTTTAGACATGAAAATATACACGATACATAAATAAATCCAACAAGAAGGCAGATCTTAGAAGGCTCAAGGAATTTGCTAATTATCATAGACTGTATACTAGCAAGGGGGTCTTAGAAAACCGTACATTGTATGTTCTGAAATAAAAGTAGGCTACAGTATTTTTTGGTTTCAGGGTAAATTGATTATTTCACTTTGAGGTAAACTAATGTTTTGGATCTGTTGTGCAGATCAGATTAAAAGATGCCTCCGTCGAAGGATCCATAATAAAGCTTGTTAACAGAAAATTAATTTGATCCTGGTCTGTTAATGATTTTTAAATTTTTTAAATAGCCTCATTGAACAGTGTTGGTGGAACGGCAAGAGTGAGTCTTATGAATCCCACCTCATCCTTACAGAACACATAATGGTAAATATGCATTAAGATAGGCCTCTGTCAAAACACATGCAGCATCTGACTTTTGAATCTCAGCTACTGTGGTTATTGATCAGATCGGATCAGATTTAATATGAAGGTGTGTCCAGAAACTGACTCACTGTGACTTCACTGGGAAAAACAACAACATGGCTGGACTCATATGCAACCTTGCTCAAAGAACTTTTGAGGGGCTTACGCAAGGAACGACTGAAAACAATAAAGGCACCAAAAGGAGGGCAGTGCATCAAAGAACAAAAGACTGTCCACAAAAACTTTCAGCCAAGCAGAGGCAAAGACTTTCTCAAAGAACTGTCAAAACATGGTCATCAGACACAAATGGCCAGGATATACGGTCCGGATTTGGGGGGTCCTGACGAGAATCAGAACCCAGTGAACGTCTCACTGGGGGCTGGAACAAGAGAAAGCTGAACACGTTCTCCAAACAGACAAGAGAACAAATTGTCCTGAAGTCACCCATACCAGCAAAGGCCGCACCCCATATTGATCTGTGAGGATCTGTCGTTGATCTTAGTAGCCGGGATCAAAACTACAGTTGCTATGATAAATTTTTAAATGTAACACATAGACACATTTAGGGCCTGTTAGCGCGGGCCTCATGATTCTCAGTTATACTGTGCTCAGGTGGATCTGACGACTTGCTTCTTCTGGTTCCTGTAACTCTGTGGTGAAGCTTCATACAATGTTTTATAGAATTGAAGAGAGGGCAGCAGTTATCCTTGGCAGAGTGTATGTTGGGATTCTGATGTGTCACAACGGGTACATTTTGGTAAACGATTATAAATTTAAAGAAAATGAGAGGATATCGTAGATTATAGTTAGCTATATGGTTGTGAAAACCGAATTAGAGGTGGCAATAGGCTGGGTTTTAGGAAACATTTTTCTGGGATCCTGACATTAGTGTTCAAGTTAAAGGATGGTAAATTTAGACACAATTTCCAATTTAACAACCAAATAACTTTGGCGTGCAGAATTGAAACAAGGTAGAGTTTTGTTTCAAAAGGGGGACAGATGTTTCTAAAAATAGAGAGGTTGAAATTGGTCCCTAGAAATAACTAATTAGAAATAACTAGATTGTAAATGTTTCCTAAAAACAACTAGGTTGAAAAATGTTCCTAGAAATAACTAATTAACTAAAAGATGGTAAATACATTTTAGTATACAAAGAATAATAAGGATAACTGATAAATTGTTCACTTGCGTTGATATTGAGGCGGCATCGGTCTTGAACGTTTTATTTTCTTTAATCATGTCATGGAGGAAGGAGTATTGATGCAAGCATATTTCAAATGAGCAATTAACAACATTGTTTTTTTTTCCTCTGTGAAATGTGTGTGAATCAGGATGGGGGACGCCCCTTGGAAATGTTTCCTGGCCTGCAGGCTCAAACCACTCAAACCTGAAGTGGACCTGATCAGAGGGTGTTTGGAATTATGCTCTGCCGCCGCTTGCTATGTTACTTTTTTTTAAATTATGCTCTGCCGCCGCTTGCGATGTTATTTTTATGTGTGTAATTTCTGCTATAAGCTGAGTGAAAAGGTACAGTATTTTTGTAAGTATGAACCGCCTCAAAACTACTCATAATTAACCCTAATGAAGATTAAGCCTCTTCCAAACCCAACTAACATGCATGATTCATTCTTTGTACTACTGATTTATAATTGATTGGGTGTTGTTTGCTGTGGCACATTCTGTTTATGATAGGTGGTTCCTGGAAATGCTCCAGCTGAGGGGGTTTTCTCAACGGAGTCCAGGGGAGGCAAGACCAGACAGCCCTGGTCAGGAAGGACCCGTGGGGGGTCGCTGAGCGCGCATTGCAGGTAGTGCGTGTCAATGCCAGGGGATCCACACGGTTCAGTGTGCTCCAGCCCGTGAATCAGGAAGGAGCTAAGAGGATCGAGCGGGACAACAAGAAGAGCTCGCATTCGAACTCTTGTGCCTTGATAGACCCAAAGTAGCAGAGTAAAGTTGCGTGCGAGGCCCAGAAAGACTCTGTTTAATGGGGCCACTCGGTGCTGGAACATGCACACATAGAACAGACACCTAGAATGATAAAAACATTACATATTACAGCAAGATGAAGGCAACTGGCCGTGCTATTGAGAGACGTGTAAAATCATCTGGTCTGTCTGTGCATAAGCAGGCATATAAAGAACATCAGAAAGCATACGCCTATTCTCTTAAAGAAGCACGCTCCAAATATTATTCTAACATCATCAACACCTGCCCTGGAAACTCTAAACAGCTCTTCTCCACAATCACTCGTCTGCTTAATCCCATTAAGCAAACTCTTGAGGACTCTGCTCAAAAATGCGACCTGTTTCTTTCATCTTTTAAAACCAAAGTTGACACTATCAGATCTCAGCTCCACAACCTCCCCGTTCTCAGTGTGCCACCCACCCGTCTGCATTCTGGGACCCTAAACAGCTTTGACGAAGTTGTTCAGAGTGAGGTGGAGGCCATCATCAAGAAAATGAAGCCTTCATCCTGTGCCCTGGATCCTTTCCCCTCGTCTCTCATAAAAACCAATCATTCTGCAATAGGCCCACTTATCACTCAAATAATAAATCAGTCTCTACAATCTGGTCATGTTCCACTGCCTCTAAAAACCGCCATCATTAGGCCTCTTCTGAAAAAATCTAATTTGGATCCCGACATTTTTTCTAATTACCGCCCAATTTCACACCTCCCTTTTCTGTCTAAAGTGCTGGAAAAAGCTGTTGCTGCTCAGCTGCAGGATCACCTACAACAACACTCCCTGTATGAGAAGTTCCAGTCTGGATTCAGGGCAGCTCACAGTACAGAGACTGCATTGCTGAGGGTTACCAATGATGTCCTCTTGGCTGCTGACACTGGCTCTCCCTCCATCCTTGTCCTCCTTGACCTCACTGCAGCCTTCGACACTGTGGACCATAGTATCCTCCTCCACCGTCTTCATGTGGAGGTCGGTCTCTGCGACACAGTCCTGGACTGGTTCAAATCTTTCCTCTCCAATAGGCTGGAATGTGTTAGTCTTGGCAACGCCACGTCCCAGACAGTTTGTGTCTCCTGTGGTGTCCCTCAGGGGTCGGTTCTGGGGCCCCTGCTGTTTTCCCTTTACATGCTGCCTTTAGGTCAAATTATTAATCAGTTCAACATTTCTTTTCACTGTTATGCCGACGATACACAGCTTTACATCAGGACTGGAGCATCCTCATCTTCCACCTTGTCATCTCCATCTTCACTCACTGCCCTCTCTGCCTGCCTGGAGGCAATTAGGGCATGGATGAATCAGAACTTTCTTCAATTAAACTGCTCCAAGACTGAGGCCATACTGATTGGCACCCCTCACCAGGTACAAACATCTCCTATAACAAGACTTTCCTTTTCTGGACAAGACATCCCCCTCTCCACCTCTGTTACTAATCTTGGAATAAAAATGGACTCCAATCTTACATTTGAAAATCACATTAAGCATCTGTTTAAAACTTGCTTCTTCCATCTTCGAAACATCTCCAGACTTCGCCCATCCCTAACTTTTTCCGATGCTGAGAAGCTCGTCCATGCTTTTGTCTCCTCCAGGCTCGACTACTGCAACTCCCTGTTTATTGGAATCCCTGGCAAAAACCTTCAGAAACTTCAATATATTCAAAACAGTGCAGCAAGGATCTTGTTGAGAGTTCGTAAATTTGAACATATTACGCCCATTCTCCATAACCTTCATTGGCTTCCTGTCGCCTACAGAATTCAGTACAAAACTGCTCTCATTACACATCAATGCTTACACGGAACTTCACCAGATTATCTGAAGGATATTCTCATTCCATACTCATCCACCCGTTCGCTGCGGTCACAGAACAGCAATCTCCTTCACATTCCGAGAACCAAATTAAGGACCATGGGAGACCGGGCTTTCAGTGTGGCTGCCCCCCGCCTGTGGAACTCTCTTCCTGACTGTCTAAGAGCCCCACAGTCTGTGGTTGACTTTAAGAGCGGCTTGAAGACCTTTCTTTTCGACCAAGCATACTCTACCTCCTCATGATTCTACTTTTGATCTTAGCTGATATTGTTATTGATTTTAATTGTTTTATTATTTGTTTTATTGTCATTTAATTCTGTTGCTCCTTGTAGCACTTTGAGATTTTCATTAATGAAAAGTGCGTTATAAATTGAATTCATTATTATTATTATTATATTAGAGTCTCACATTACACGAAGAAAACTCGGGGACATAGGAGGACATTCCCGAGCAACGCCAGGGGAATGCCCCTGAGTACGTGTGGCACATTCAAAAAGTATATTAATGTTTCTGTGATGGTGATATAAATCTTGTGTTCTTTCTCTATTTTTGTGTGTTCAAGGGAGACAACTGCCTTGCTGCTGGAGGAGGAACTTGGGAACTTAAGGTTCATAATTCTGCAATATCCTAAGCACTTACTATTATTATCGTTCATAGTTTGCATATATTTCCTTATATTCTACAATTTGCATATTAACAAATTGAGTCAAAATGTGGTGGCCAGACAAGAGGGTCACTATAGCAAAACTATAACTTGGAGGATTTTGAAAAAACTGATTGAATATTGTGTATATATGCATTAAACTACATTATGTGTTGTGTGATTTTATTTTTTGAGGTGGACCTCAGAAATTGAGGTCCAAAGGGGGGTTTTGTTGTGAAAATAAAACACATTTTTTGTGCTTAGGGTCATTATCCCCTCTTTAAACGGATCTGGCTACTGAAGACATGCAATGGTATTTCTTGTTTACAAGAAAGAGGCTCTCTGGTATTGGGGGAAGGAGAACAGTCTCTGAAACAAAACTCCTCTTATCAGTTTAAAGCAGGCTTGGAGCATGATGAGGAGTCCTGGCGCCTCTTTGTCAGTTTTATGACTTTGCAGATATATGACTGGCAGGAAATCTACTGAAAGCCTCCTTTCTTACCCTGGATGTTTGTTCAGTTAGAAAGTAACAAGAACAGCTCTAAATCTATGTGTGTAGTGTATGATCTTTAATGTAATTTAATGTCCAGTTACACTAATTGGTCACTTAGTGGTCTACTAGAGTGTGTGTGTGTTTATAAGTACTCAGCAATAAATGTACATTTATTTCAGTCATCGATGTGTCGGTGCCCTTCCCCCTCTCAAATATGCGAAGACCAGAGTAAGCTGAAACCCCCCTGAGGGGCTTTCTGGCAGTAAAGGAAGGCAATAGTCTTTGAAGCAGAAACTTTTCTTATTGGTTAAGGCAGGCAACGCCCTACAAAAGAATAAAAACATGAGTCCTTTCCTCCTCCATCAGTCAACGCGAGCCGGCCATGGGGAAAAGCAGCCCACCAAGGTCGTATGCGTGGTCTCCCTGTCCCTCTTTTTCCCCCTCTCTCCCTCCTTTCTCCCTTCTCCCTTCTCTCTCTCTCTCTCTCTCTCTCTCTCTCTCTCTCTCTACTGTCCACGTCTTTTAAACAAATGTAATGGCTTTTAGAAATAGAACAAATGTATTCTGTGACTTTTTAAACTTATGATTAATTAAACTGGTTTGGAACTTTAAGTGAGCGTTTGTCGTGTATTCAACGTACCTCCTTTTTCTGATCCAAAGTGAACCAAACAACGAATTCTGGGGCGAATAAGAATCAAAGCCAACACACCTTCCTGCAATGCCTTGCATTGACCAAGGTGCTTAACAGGACATTTGAATGATTCTTGAAAAATACCTGTTGGAATTATTTTATTTGTTTTTGTGAATGTTTAATTATGTGAATGTTTAACTATTTTTGATAACAGTTTAGTCCTGTGTATATAGTAATGCTAATTTTTTTTCTTTAATCATCCGGGATTCAAGCACTGATATAAAATAGAAAAAAAAGAACCCTTGTGTAATCAGGGTCTGTTTTGTTGTGTGTATTTTGTCTATTGGTTATACTCAAAGAAAATGATTATTATTACAAACAATATTATTATAAATACCTTCCTAAGTCTATACAATACAAACAACTTAAAACTTGCTTCTTGTCTGATGACGTTTTATTCACACAACAGGCTCCTCAGCTGAACCTTTTCTGACTGCCTATTTACCATATCTGGCCGTGGTCAGGCGCCTAGCCTTAATGAGCGTTACACATCACCCAAAAATCCAGGAAGTGCTCAGTATGCTTGAGCGGGAAGACAGAGGAGATGGAAAACAGATGAAGCCAACGCGAAGATACAAAAGCGGAGCGGAAAAACGTAAAAAGACTTTAAAGGATAGTTGTACCTTATTAAAGTAGAGAAAAAAACGGTTGTTTTTATTGTCTAGTTCCCAGTATTAGAGTATTAACATGAAAATCTTTGACCTTTAGGGCAGGGCCTAATGGTACATTTAGGCTGACTTGGGGGAGGGCCCCTTTACAAAGGTTTGCCTTGGGCCCCAAAATGTCTAAGTCCGCCACTGCCGCCGAGCACTTGTTGGGGACAGAGATTACCTGCTGGACTCACGCTCGAGCCACGTTCCTCTTTAAGTTAAGTAATTATTATTGGATGAACTATTGTTTTGTTGGATGTGCCGCCAAGCACTTGTTTGGGACAGATAACTGACGGACTCACGCTCGAGCCACGTTCCTCTTTAAGTTGAGTTATTATTTGATGAATTATTGTTTTGTTTGTGTGGATAAATATATTGCCACCTGTTTGTTGCGGTTACTGCAGCAGGATTGTTGAACTTGTGTGCCGCCGAGCACCGTGCTGTGAAATTGATTGAATGTAGTAATAAGTTCGTTAAAATATTGCTTTTTATTGTATGAATTATTATGAGGAAACACAGGAAAGGATAAGAAAAGGTGTCTCATGAGGGGAGCTCCCCATACTGGAGGTCAGGGACCGTAACAACCGCTAGTTGGCAGTGTAGTGCAAATATTGCATAACTTGCTGGCTACCAATTGTTGAATTTAAATAGCGGTTTAGAATTTAGCTTCCCCTAATTTTCACAAGACATTAGTGCTTTTGAAATTGCGGAGCTAAATAAATTAATTGGTGCTTTAGAAATAGCGGAACTAATTTCTGGATTAGCGTTGCCCAGCATTGGAAATTGACAAACTCAATAGGGGAACCATTTGAGTTTAAAACCAAAGGAATAACTGCTGGGACCCACTTCCTGTTTGAAAAAAGCATTCCTTTTATTTTATCAGCATTTAGGACAAGTTTGAGACTGAACAAATCTGACTGGATAATGTCAAAAGCAGATTGCAAAAACTGGAAAGCCTTAGCGACTGTTTTAGCTCGACAGTAAATATCTGTGTCATCAGCATATAAATGTAAGGATGCATCAGGGATGCTCTGACCTACATTTCCTATGTAGATTGTGAAGAGGGTGGGTCCTAAGACAGGGCCTTGTGGTACACCATTGTTGACTGTTAAATAATTGGAGGAAGTACCATTATGTTGAACACATTGCATCCGATCTGAAAGATGGAGAACCAACCATGGTGTATTCTGAGAAACCAATTTCTGAGAGTTTATGACACAAGATGTTATGGTAGTGTCAAAAGCTTTAGACAGGTCTAAGTAAAGTGCAAGACAATAATCCTTAGCATTCAATGCTTCAACAACGTCATTCAAAACCTTCAATGAAGCCATCGTTTTGCTGTGTTGTTTCCCAAGACCTGACTGATGGAGAGGTAAGATATTTAAAAATCCAAATACGTTTTGATTTGAGAGTTTATCAATTTTTCTAGAACGATACCTTACCATAAGAGCATTTTAAACACCCACAGGGCCAAAGTGCTGTACACACAACAAAACAATCATACAGGTATAGTCAGACAAAAAAAGTGATTAAAATTATTAACACCTCAGATGGTGTCAATGGCCAGGGAGAAGAGATGGGTTTTAAGAAGGGATTTAAAAACAGACAGGGAAGAAGCCTGTCTTATGTTCAAGGGAAGGTCGTTCCTCAGTTTAGGAGCTGCCACAGCAAAAGTACGGTCTCCTCTGAGCTTACGCTTTGTCTTGGGCACACTCAGGAGCAACTGAGCACATGACCTGAGGGATCGAGAGGGTATGTATGGATGTAGCAACTCGGACAGATAGGGCGAGGCATGTCCATTAAGAGCTTTCAAAACAAATAAAATAATTTTAAAATAAATCCTAAAATGTACGGGCAGCTTGTGCAGGGAAGCTAAAACAGGAGAAATTTGGTCAAAAATTTGTGTGCCAGTTAAAAGCCATGCAGCAGCATTCTGTGCCCTCTGAAGCTGAGAGATACACAAACTGATTCCTGTACAGAGTGCATACAGTAGTCAGCCGAGTGGCCCCAAAGGCATGAATTA
>JBBPBX010032136.1:21147-34080 GCA_038048925.1 Garcialebias charrua | reverse complement strand
TATTTCGTTATTTAGAAAATATTTTGGGTTTAAAAAAATCACGCACCATAATTATTCTTGACAATAGGTTATTCTGTTTGAATTAGAATTATAATTTTAAGTTTAATTTGTCTGGTGTGTCGCGCAGGCTTCAGTGAGTCGTGCGCTCCCCTTGGTCATCAAAGCCGCTCCTCATATTAACACCCAGGTACATAAAATTCCCATACACCGCCGCAGAACAAGTACGAATTAAGACTGATCTTGTGCCAAACACCATCGGAGCAATAGATTATTATATCTGATTCGAAATATAACCTGCAGAATGTGGTTGCGCGATGACGAGCGCGCATGACTCATTTGTGCTGCAAAACATGTTGGCACGAGTCTTGCGCAGCATGGCATTCATTGTCCATCCATCTCGCAGACTATTCCTTGACCACCTCCTGTCCGTGCTGCGGCGAGACGTTTGTTTGAAGCCATTTTCAGATCAAACCATTTATTCTTGATTTCTGATACTGTACGACCCACGGGAGACACAACATATGCACTACAATATTAATATGACGTTAACTGTAGTTTCGAGACATTTTAAAATGCTTCTGTTCAAAAACACATCCGACACTTGCGGGGGGTGGGGGGAGCGGTGCGCCACAGCGCGACTGAGAGCAGAACTTCAATCTCCGAACGCGTGAAGTTCTTCAGAGTGGATGGTTGTTTGGTGTGAGTGAGACAGGTCCCTCTTGTAAATGAGTCCCCGTGACTCAACGAGGCTAGCCTGTATAAATAAAGGTTGAATGAATGAATGAATGAAAGTTCTTCTTTTTACTTCTTGATTTTGAATGAATGGACACTTCCTGCTGTCAAAAGGCAGGAAACGTGGCCTTATATGGTGTTTTGAGGGGTGGGAATTATGTAAATGACCTCTCCGCGAACACGCGCAGGTTGATAGAACAGGTGGGATTCATTAAATTTACGCAGCTCGTTTACACACTTTTCCTGTGGATAGAAGAGTTTGTTGAATCTGACGTGGCATGTTCGTACGAACACTTCGTACGAACAAAAGTAGAAGAAATTTAGGATAAAAATACGAACATGTTCGTGCATGAGGCCAAATGTTTCTAAACTCTAAATGCTCTAAAAGAGCACAGCATGTCATGATTTCAGCTTTCTGCTTCGTCTGCTCTTTGCCACCTGCAAGCGCTCTTGGCCACGCCCACTTGTTCAATCTGCATGGAGAACAGCTGATAAGCTGCAGCAGGAAGTTTATCCCGCAGCAGTAAGGGCTGCACAGAGGTGCAGGAGGAAGCTTTTTCTGCAGCTATGGGCTGACCAAATGTGCAGCAGGTGCTAAATAATTTAAAATAATTTATCTTAAATAAAAATTCCATGCAGATTGTTTGGCTCGTCCATCAATCAGCCAGTTGTGTGTCATGTCCAATCTTATTTTGAAAAACCGTGATAGAGCGAGTCCAGGATAAACGAACTGCCAAGTAGCGAGGGACTACTGCATTGCAAGAGATCACACTAAGAATATGTGAATGACTACCTAAACAAATGTTAGCTCAATATCAGTAAAACTGACTGAGTTACAACTGTTTGAATTTTAATCTACTGGCCATGATGAATCAGACTGACTCCAAAAGTTAAGATGCACATATTTTAAATAAGTTCTTATTTATCTATCCATCCTTTACCTTTATCTGCTTCTCCCTTTGTTAAAATCCAATGGTTGATAAAATATTTTACTATTGCTAGAGATGAACAAACATGCACATATACAATTTGTTCTGTTTGATGTTAGTCTGAAAACAGTCATAGGAGCCATTGCTCGACCACAGTATATTAATCTCCTTGATGTCTGACCTTCTGTACAAGTTGTCTGAGAAATGATTTGAAAGCAAGTGGCTGCAGTGTCTCTCCAAGGTCCATTGGGAGGGTTGCATGTACTCATTTGGCACTAATAGTCATAGTCCTTAACCCTAACTGCTGGGTTCATATAAGTGGTTGTACTTGAGTCAAAGCATCAGTCTCCTTTTTATCCCTTCCTTTGCATCAGCACATGATTTTATATCAGTTTAACGATTTAAGAAATGAGGTAGGGCACATGGTTTTCTTTGCTGATCAAGAAAAAAAGTCATCCCTAAACCATTTAGCCTATTTCACTGTTGGTTTGGAAGTTTAACATCAGTCAAGCTTCACTGGTTTCCTGGGTCACAGTGTGTGATAGAAAGTGTGGGGCCAAGGCTTCCGGGGCTGTCAGTCAAAGCCTGGGTGATACGGAGGCTTGGGGTGTAGGAGATGCTATCTGGACTCATCAACTCACCTTGATGCACTCAACCGGCTACAACCGCCGCTGTGCTCGTTAATGGCTGCCGTGCTGACAAGCAACTGAAGAAGCCGTGAAATCCCCAACCCATGCTGCACCCGACCCATGCAGTGCTCTACTAATCTGTCAGACAGAAGAAATGATTTGTGCTTGATTAGTTTTTAAAGCAACCCACATAGGGTTATGTTTATCACCGAGGAGCACCCCTTCCTCCTTTAACAACAGTTTGTAAACTTTTAGAAACTGATGAGCTCAGTTGGACTTTTGGAGGATAATGTCCTGTTCGTGTTCATTTAGCAGTTCAGAGGTCCAAGGTTTTCTTTATCGTCTGTATTGGACTATATTTTGTTCTAGGACACGTATACACTATTCTGTGTTTACTAAGTATTTCCCGATGTATATGCTCTTCATGCTAGAGACACAAATACAATCAGAGATGCAGACTTTAGAACAGGCAAGATGTCCCTCTACTCTTCAGAGTAGGAAATTTAAAGTATTTTACATTTTTTGAGGAACATTTTTAAAGTGTATAGCTATTTTTGAGGCAGTTTTTTTGTGTATTACTTCTGAAAGATTTAGATATTAAAATGTTTTATTTTTATTTTTTATTCCCAGTCCTCTTAGTGACCTGTCCCTCAATTAACCTAATTAGTTGCAAAATGCTCCTCCAGCTGTTTCTTAATCATACTACTTCGTTTTTTTGTTCCCCTGTTTCAACTTACTACAGTGGCTGTGAGGTGTAAATGAACATTTGAAATAACAGAACTACATTTCAGAAAATGCACACACATTATTATTTTTTAAACAGAATTACATTAAGTCAAAGCTGAATCACATTTGAAAAAATGGAATGACATTAAGCCATTTTAAATGGTAATGGTAAATGGAGGTTATTTATGTTTATTTTTATGTTGTTAATGAAGTTTAAAAAATTAAAATAAAAACATCACTTCCGGTTTTGCCTAATGTATTTCCGTGTTTTCCCCAAATGGAATTCCGATCACTTTGGCTTTGGGTTAATGTAATTCCTTTTTTAATTTTTTGTTGCGTTTCTTGAAATGTAATTATTATTATTTTTTATTTTTTTTAAATGTTGTTCATTGATACCTCACGGCCAACTAGATGTGTTGCTGGCTGCCATAAGTCAAGATTTATTTTTTTCATCCCCTTAAAGTAATAATAATAATAATAATAATAATAATAATAATAATAATGAATTTAATTTATAACACACTTTTCATTAACAAAAATCTCAAAGTGCTACAAAGTGCAACTAAAATCAAAGATCAAATAAAAACAAGTGATAAAATCAAGTAAAATAAAACAACAAAAATCAATAATAAAATCAATTAAAAATAATGATAATATCAACTAAGATCAAAGATAAAATCATGTGGAGGCAGAGTAGGCTCGCTTAAAAAGAAAAGTCTTTAAGCCTTGTTTAAAGTCAACCAGTGACTGTGGAGCTCTCAGGTAGTCAGGGAGGGAGTTCCATAGGCGGGGGGCAGCCACACTGAATGCCCGGTCTCCCATGGTCCTTAATTTGGTTCGTGGAATGTGAAGGAGATTACTGTTCTGTGATCGTAGAGACCGGGTGGATGAATATGGTGCAAGAATGTCCTTTAGATAATCAGGTGAAGTTCCGTGCAAGCATTGATGGGTAATGAGAGCAGTAATATAATTTCTGAAAATTTTTATGTATGTTATTGTGGAAAAAGTGCTTCTGATATTTGCAAATCATTTAATGCTGTGCTTTTTTAATTTTTTTATAAAATGATTATTATTATTATTTACATTTTACAAAACCTCCTAACTTTTTGAATTGTTGAAAACTTTTCAGTACCATATTTTTGCTTAACTGGTTAGGAGAGTGGTGGTGCAGAGGTTAAGAAGGTGAGCTTGATATTGGAAGGTCGCCGGTTCAAGCCCCGGTACCGACAACATCAAAAATGTGTGGGATAAGTGAAACAGTCACACCTGTCTCCACCCTCATCTGCCCCACTCTGGGCCCTTGAGCAAGGCCCTTAACCCACACCATCTACTCCCCCGGGAACACTAGATAGCAGCTCTCTGCTCCACACAGAGGGCTGTGGTAGCTCGGTGGTCTGTGGTTGTGTCAGGAAGGACATCCAGTGTAAAAACAATTGCCAAGTCTTTGTGCGACTTAGTTCGCTGTGGTGACCCCTGAAGAAGAGAGCAGCTAAAAGAAGAAGAAAATAATAATATACTATATATATTTTTTTTTTTTCTTAACTGATTGCAGTTTTAAAATGTCTTGCATTCCCTGCAACGAGACTCTGACAGCTGCTGACTGTCTGCTGATGGAAAAAGTGTAAAGTTAGGTAACATTTGCTAAAAAAATATCTGATCATTGCAGCCATTTGTGTCTGTCAGAAAGTTACACAAAAGCTGCCATGCTGAATTTCATTATATTCCGTAGACAAAGAACGAAATATGTCAAATGAAGAACATTTTCTGTCAGTTTTGAAAACAAATTGTCTTCGACTGGGAAAGACATTTAAGTTTTAAGTGTATTATTGTAAGCTGTATTTGTGCAGAAGTGACCAAGGTTGTTGCTGCTGCGATTGTCTCTTACCTGCAAGACATAATTTAGTCGTGTTGCCAGAGTCATGCACAAATATCTTCATTTAGAGCTCCTTTAAAACATGAATTCTCTGTTCAAATAATCTCCTCGCTGCAGTAAAACGGCCTCTGCACAAGTCTCCAAGCTGTTTGACCGTGCGTGTCCTACTCTACTGGCAGCAACAGTTTAACCACAATTCTTCTTTTATCGTGTGTTGACGAAAGAAATTCTTTTTAAAACTAACAGCTGCCTGAAAGAAAGTTGTTTGATTCTGAGGTTGAGTCAGCAGTTTTTAACCTGACCCAAAAATATTCCTCAAAATGAGTTTTCCTCTTCCTCATTCATGATATTTGTACTTTGGCTGTGTAATTTGTCATCGCTGCCTTTACTCATCACCAGGTTCTGACCCGTCGGCTAAGTAATTCACATTGAGCTGCCAAGATGAAGGCTGTTTAATAAAACATGGCAACTTGAGACCTAACAGGGCTCACACTCCCCCGTACAAGTTGCATTCTCATGTATTCATGAATTCATGCAATCATCTCCCCCTTTTGCCCCAAACCGCCCAGTTCCCAGGAAAATGTCTGTTAGCGTCTGAAGAGAAACGGTCAGAGAACAAAAAGAAGGATGGGAGGAGAACGCTCACACAGAGGTGCACACACCTCCTTAGTTTGATGTCATCTTATTTAGTCACCAGGTTTTATTCCCTATAGGACGTTTTGTTTAGTGGAGTGTTACAGATTTATGTTTCTGGAGCAGGAAGTAACCGAGTGTTGGTGCGTGAATGTCAGACTTTCATTTGTCTTATATCGGCCGGTGGCAGATAAACTGTCCTTGCTACAGAAAAAGTGAACAGTTTTTTAAAAATGTTTTTTATCCTTTATTGCCTGCCCCAAAAAGGTGATGGCAGACAATGGATGTATGTCTGTGTTTGTTCTCTAAATATCACATGAAAATTTTGAGAATATGAACGTGCATGAAGAATGTAGGAGAAATGTGCTGGAGCCCATGTTTAAGAAGACAAGCAATCCACAGAGTTGTAGCAACTACAGAGTTGTAGCAATCCACAGAGTTGTAGCAATCCACAGAGTTGTAGCAACTACAGAGTTGTAGCAATCCACAGAGTTGTAGCAACTACAGATATGTAGCAATCCACAGAGTTGTAGCAACTTCAGGGGAATTAAGTTGATGAGCCACACGATGAAGATCTGGGAGAGAGTTGTGGAAGGAAGACTTAGACAAGAGGTGACTATCTGTGAGCAGCAGTATGGTTTCATGCCAAGAAAGAGCACCACAGATGCATCTTTGATTTGAGGATGTTGATAGAGAAGTACAGAGAGGGTCAGAAAGAACTCCATTGTGTGTTTGTGGATTTAGAAAAAGCATATGACAGGGTGCCAAGAGAGGAGGTGTGGTATTGCATGAGGAAATCTGGAGTGGCAGAAAAGTATGTTAGACTGGTACAGGACATGTATGAGGACAGCAGGACATGTATGAAGACAGCAGGACATGTATGAAGACAGCAGGACATGTATGAGGACAGCAGGACATGTATGAGGACAGCAGGACATGTATGAAGACAGCAGGACATGTATGAAGACAGCAGGACATGTATGAAGACAGCAGGACATGTATGAAGACAGCAGGACATGTATGAAGACAGCAGGACATGTATGAAGACAGCAGGACATGTATGAAGACAGCAGGACATGTATGAAGACAGCAGGACATGTATGAAGACAGCAGGACATGTATGAAGACAGCAGGACATGTATGAAGACAGCAGGACATGTATGAAGACAGCAGGACATGTATGAAGACAGCAGGACATGTATGAAGACAGCAGGACATGTATGAAGACAGCAGGACATGTATGAAGACAGCAGGACATGTATGAAGACAGCAGGACATGTATGAAGACAGCAGGACATGTATGAAGACAGCAGGACATGTATGAAGACAGCAGGACATGTATGAGGACAGCAGGACATGTATGAAGACAGCAGGACATGTATGAGACAGCAGGACATGTATGAAGACAGCAGGACATGTATGAAGACAGCAGGACATGTATGAAGACAGCAGGACATGTATGAAGACAGCAGGACATGTATGAGGACAGCAGGACATGTATGAAGACAGCAGGACATGTATGAGGACAGCAGGACATGTATGAAGACAGCAGGACATGTATGAGGACAGCAGGACATGTATGAAGACAGCAGGACATGTATGAAGACAGCAGGACATGTATGAAGACAGCAGGACATGTATGAGGACAGCAGGACATGTATGAAGACAGCAGGACATGTATGAAGACAGCAGGACATGTATGAAGACAGCAGGACATGTATGAAGACAGCAGGACATGTATGAAGACAGCAGGACATGTATGAAGACAGCAGGACATGTATGAAGACAGCAGGACATGTATGAAGACAGCAGGACATGTATGAAGACAGCAGGACATGTATGAAGACAGCAGGACATGTATGAAGACAGCAGGACATGTATGAAGACAGCAGGACATGTATGAAGACAGCAGGACATGTATGAGGACAGCAGGACATGTATGAAGACAGCAGGACATGTATGAGGACAGCAGGACATGTATGAAGACAGCAGGACATGTATGAAGACAGCAGGACATGTATGAGGACAGCAGGACATGTATGAAGACAGCAGGACATGTATGAAGACAGCAGGACATGTATGAAGACAGCAGGACATGTATGAAGACAGCAGGACATGTATGAAGACAGCAGGACATGTATGAAGACAGCAGGACATGTATGAAGACAGCAGGACATGTATGAAGACAGCAGGACATGTATGAAGACAGCAGGACATGTATGAAGACAGCAGGACATGTATGAAGACAGCAGGACATGTATGAAGACAGCAGGACATGTATGAAGACAGCAGGACATGTATGAAGACAGCAGGACATGTATGAAGACAGCAGGACATGTATGAAGACAGCAGGACATGTATGAAGACAGCAGGACATGTATGAAGACAGCAGGACATGTATGAAGACAGCAGGACATGTATGAAGACAGCAGGACATGTATGAAGACAGCAGGACATGTATGAGGACAGCAGGACATGTATGAAGACAGCAGGACATGTATGAAGACAGCAGGACATGTATGAAGACAGCAGGACATGTATGAAGACAGCAGGACATGTATGAAGACAGCAGGACATGTATGAAGACAGCAGGACATGTATGAAGACAGCAGGACATGTATGAAGACAGCAGGACATGTATGAAGACAGCAGGACATGTATGAAGACAGCAGGACATGTATAAGACAGCAGGACATGTATGAAGACAGCAGGACATGTATGAAGACAGCAGGACATGTATGAAGACAGCAGGACATGTATGAAGACAGCAGGACATGTATGAAGACAGCAGGACATGTATGAAGACAGCAGGACATGTATGAAGACAGCAGGACATGTATGAAGACAGCAGGACATGTATGAAGACAGCAGGACATGTATGAGGACAGCAGGACATGTATGAAGACAGCAGGACATGTATGAAGACAGCAGGACATGTATGAAGACAGCAGGACATGTATGAGGACAGCAGGACATGTATGAAGACAGCAGGACATGTATGAGGACAGCAGGACATGTATGAAGACAGCAGGACATGTATGAAGACAGCAGGACATGTATGAAGACAGCAGGACATGTATGAGGACAGCAGGACATGTATGAAGACAGCAGGACATGTATGAAGACAGCAGGACATGTATGAAGACAGTAGGACATGTATGAAGACAGCAGGACATGTATGAAGACAGCAGGACATGTATGAGGACAGCAGGACATGTATGAAGACAGCAGGACATGTATGAAGACAGCAGGACATGTATGAAGACAGCAGGACATGTATGAAGACAGCAGGACATGTATGAAGACAGCAGGACATGTATGAGGACAGCAGGACATGTATGAAGACAGCAGGACATGTATGAAGACAGCAGGACATGTATGAAGACAGCAGGACATGTATGAAGACAGCAGGACATGTATGAAGACAGCAGGACATGTATGAAGACAGCAGGACATGTATGAAGACAGCAGGACATGTATGAGGACAGCAGGACATGTATGAAGACAGCAGGACATGTATGAAGACAGCAGGACATGTATGAGGACAGCAGGACATGTATGAAGACAGCAGGACATGTATGAAGACAGCAGGACATGTATGAAGACAGCAGGACATGTATGAGGACAGCAGGACATGTATGAGGACAGCAGGACATGTATGAAGACAGCAGGACATGTATGAAGACAGCAGGACATGTATGAAGACAGCAGGACATGTATGAAGACAGCAGGACATGTATGAAGACAGCAGGACATGTATGAAGACAGCAGGACATGTATGAAGACAGCAGGACATGTATGAAGACAGCAGGACATGTATGAAGACAGCAGGACATGTATGAAGACAGCAGGACATGTATGAAGACAGCAGGACATGTATGAAGACAGCAGGACATGTATGAGGACAGCAGGACATGTATGAAGACAGCAGGACATGTATGAAGACAGCAGGACATGTATGAAGACAGCAGGACATGTATGAAGACAGCAGGACATGTATGAAGACAGCAGGACATGTATGAAGACAGCAGGACATGTATGAAGACAGCAGGACATGTATGAAGACAGCAGGACATGTATGAAGACAGCAGGACATGTATGAAGACAGCAGGACATGTATGAAGACAGCAGGACATGTATGAAGACAGCAGGACATGTATGAAGACATGTATGAGGACAGCAGGACAGTGGTGAGATGTGCTGTAGGAGTGACAGATAGCTTCAAGGTGGAGGTGGGAGTGCATCAAGGATCAGCTCTGAGCCCCTTCTTGTTTGCTCTGGTGATGGACCGACTAACAGATGAGGTCAGGCAGGAATCCCCATGGACTATGATGTTTGCAGATGACATTGTGATCTGTGGTGAGAACAGGGAACAGGTGGAAGAGAACTTGGAGAGGTGGAGGTATTCACTTGAAAGAAGAGGAATGAAAGTCAGCCGTAGTAAGACAGAGTACATGTGTGTGAATGAGAGGGAGGAGGTGGAACAGTGAGGCTACAAGGGTCAGAGGTCACAAAGGTGCAGGACTTCAAGTACTTGGGGTCCACTGTCCAGGAAAATGGGGAATGTGGTAAAGAGGTGAAGAAGAGAGTCCAGGCAGGATGGAGTGATGGAGAAAAGTTTCAGGAGTGATTTGTGACAAAAAGGTGTCAGCAAAGGTCAAAGGAAAAGTTTACAAGACAGTGGTGAGACCAGCTATGTTGTATGGTCTGGAGACAGAGACATGGACAAAAAGACAGGAGACAGAGACATGGACAAAAAGACAGGAGACAGAGACATGGACAAAAAGACAGGAGACAGAGACATGGACAAAAAGACAGGAGACAGAGACATGGACAAAAAGACAGGAGACAGAGACATGGACAAAAAGACAGGAGACAGAGACATGGACAAAAAGACAGGAGACAGAGACATGGACAAAAAGACAGGAGACAGAGACATGGACAAAAAGACAGGAGACAGAGACATGGACAAAAAGACAGGAGACAGAGACATGGACAAAAAGACAGGAGACAGAGACATGGACAAAAAGACAGGAGACAGAGACATGGACAAAAAGACAGGAGACAGAGACATGGACAAAAAGACAGGAGACAGAGACATGGACAAAAAGACAGGAGACAGAGACATGGACAAAAAGACAGGAGACAGAGACATGGACAAAAAGACAGGAGACAGAGACATGGACAAAAAGACAGGAGACAGAGACATGGACAAAAAGACAGGAGACAGAACTGGAAGTGTCAGAAATGAAGATGTTGAGGTTCTCCTTAGGAGTGACAAGGATGGATAAGATCAGGAATGAGATCATCAGAGGTACAGCACATGTTGAACAACTGGGAGATAAAGTTAGGGAGGCCAGACTGAGATGGTTTGGACATGTCCAGAGGAGGGACAGTGGTTTGGACATGTCCAGAGGAGGGACAGTGGTTTGGACATGTCCAGAGGAGGGACAGTGGTTTGGACATGTCCAGAGGAGGGACAGTGGTTTGGACATGTCCAGAGGAGGGACAGTGGTTTGGACATGTCCAGAGGAGGGACAGTGGTTTGGACATGTCCAGAGGAGGGACAGTGGTTTGGACATGTCCAGAGGAGGGACAGTGGTTTGGACATGTCCAGAGGAGGGACAGTGGTTTGGACATGTCCAGAGGAGGGACAGTGGTTTGGACATGTCCAGAGGAGGGACAGTGGTTTGGACATGTCCAGAGGAGGGACAGTGGTTTGGACATGTCCAGAGGAGGGACAGTGGTTTGGACATGTCCAGAGGAGGGACAGTGGTTTGGACATGTCCAGAGGAGGGACAGTGGTTTGGACATGTCCAGAGGAGGGACAGTGGTTTGGACATGTCCAGAGGAGGGACAGTGGTTTGGACATGTCCAGAGGAGGGACAGTGGTTTGGACATGTCCAGAGGAGGGACAGTGGTTTGGACATGTCCAGAGGAGGGACAGTGGTTTGGACATGTCCAGAGGAGGGACAGTGGTTTGGACATGTCCAGAGGAGGGACAGTGGTTTGGACATGTCCAGAGGAGGGACAGTGGTTTGGACATGTCCAGAGGAGGGACAGTGGTTTGGACATGTCCAGAGGAGGGACAGTGGTTTGGACATGTCCAGAGGAGGGACAGTGGTTTGGACATGTCCAGAGGAGGGACAGTGGTTTGGACATGTCCAGAGGAGGGACAGTGGTTTGGACATGTCCAGAGGAGGGACAGTGGTTTGGACATGTCCAGAGGAGGGACAGTGGTTTGGACATGTCCAGAGGAGGGACAGTGGTTTGGACATGTCCAGAGGAGGGACAGTGGTTTGGACATGTCCAGAGGAGGGACAGTGGTTTGGACATGTCCAGAGGAGGGACAGTGGTTTGGACATGTCCAGAGGAGGGACAGTGGTTTGGACATGTCCAGAGGAGGGACAGTGGTTTGGACATGTCCAGAGGAGGGACAGTGGTTTGGACATGTCCAGAGGAGGGACAGTGGTTTGGACATGTCCAGAGGAGGGACAGTGGTTTGGACATGTCCAGAGGAGGGACAGTGGTTTGGACATGTCCAGAGGAGGGACAGTGGTTTGGACATGTCCAGAGGAGGGACAGTGGTTTGGACATGTCCAGAGGAGGGACAGTGGTTTGGACATGTCCAGAGGAGGGACAGTGGTTTGGACATGTCCAGAGGAGGGACAGTGGTTTGGACATGTCCAGAGGAGGGACAGTGGTTTGGACATGTCCAGAGGAGGGACAGTGGTTTGGACATGTCCAGAGGAGGGACAGTGGTTTGGACATGTCCAGAGGAGGGACAGTGGTTTGGACATGTCCAGAGGAGGGACAGTGGTTTGGACATGTCCAGAGGAGGGACAGTGGTTTGGACATGTCCAGAGGAGGGACAGTGGTTTGGACATGTCCAGAGGAGGGACAGTGGTTTGGACATGTCCAGAGGAGGGACAGTGGTTTGGACATGTCCAGAGGAGGGACAGTGGTTTGGACATGTCCAGAGGAGGGACAGTGGTTTGGACATGTCCAGAGGAGGGACAGTGGTTTGGACATGTCCAGAGGAGGGACAGTGGTTTGGACATGTCCAGAGGAGGGACAGTGGTTTGGACATGTCCAGAGGAGGGACAGTGGTTTGGACATGTCCAGAGGAGGGACAGTGGTTTGGACATGTCCAGAGGAGGGACAGTGGTTTGGACATGTCCAGAGGAGGGACAGTGGTTTGGACATGTCCAGAGGAGGGACAGTGGGTATATTGGTAGAAGGATGTTAGAAATGCAGCTGCAGGAAAAAGACAAAGAGGAAGTGGTTGGAGTGAGGACAGAGTGAGATGGACGGATGACTCGCTGTGGAGACCCCTGAAAAGAGAACCTCCAAAATAAGTGTGGAGGAAGGTTGGAGGTTCGAATCCCAGTTCCCCATATATATATATATA
>JBBPBX010032136.1:0-13424 GCA_038048925.1 Garcialebias charrua | reverse complement strand
GTGGAAGTGGCCAAAGCAGAAGTGGCCAAAGCGGAAGTGGCTTAAGTGGAAGTGGCCAAAGAGGAAGTGGCCAAAGTGGAAGTGGCCAAAGCAGAAGTGGCCAAAGCAGAAGTGGCTTAAGTGGAAGTGGCCAAAGCGGAAGTGGCCAAAGTGGAAGTGGCCAAAGCGGAAGTGGCTTAAGTGGAAGTGGCCAAAGCGTAAGTGGCCAAAGTGGAAGTAGTCTGAATCACATATGAAAAATATGGAATTAAATAAAAATAAATAAAAAAATCACATTAGAAAAAAACCGAATCACATTAGAAAAAATTGAAAATATATAATTTTTGAATGGTTCTGTATTTTTAAAATGTGATTCAAGCCACTTCTGCTTTGGCCACTTACGCTTTGGCCACTTACGCTTTGGCTTAATGTATTTAAGTGTTTTTCAAAGGTTGTTGTGTTTTTGTTGTTGTTTTTGTGTTTTGTTTTTTTCAAAAGCTATTCTTTTGTTTTTCAAATGTTGTTCATTTACACCTTAGGGCCACCGTACCTTTCTGATACATACAGTAGATTTGTACATTTTAACTTGTTGCTTTATTAGATTTTGCACCACTTATTGCTGTCCTTATAGTCAGTACTTTTCCATTTAAGCACCAAGGGCTAACATTAATATATGAGAATGCATGCGTGCTCATTTTGCTCATGTGTGTTTGTAGTTTGAATGTATCTGAGTGTGTCACAGCTGACCAGCCTGTCTGTCTGTCACAGGCCTGAGAGGTGGCATCTGGTGTGCCATCTGACAGGGAGAGAGATAAAATATGTTGGGAGTGTGCACGTGTACACTGTCTGTGACTCGGTAGCATGCACATCACTGTATGTATTACCCCTGTCTGAAAAACAAAAAGTCACAAATCTGGGAGTGATCATGGATCCTTCCATGAAACTCAACAGTCATGTAAATATAATTGTTAAATCCTGTTTTTTCCAGCTGAGGCGACTGTCTAAGCTGAAGCCCATATTATCCAAAAATAATCTGGAGACAGTAATACACACATTTATTACATCTTGATTACTGCAATTCACTCCTGTTTGGTATCAGTCAGACACCATTGCACGATTACAACTGGTCCAGAACGCAGCTGCCCGATTTTTAACCAGTACAGGCAAAAGAGAGCACATTACACCAGTCTTGGCCTCCCTGCACTGGTTCATCTTCTAATCCAGTTCAAAATTCTCATGTATGTCTACAAATCACTGAACAGTCTCGCCCCCGCCTATCTCTCTGATTTGATACACCCATATGTCCCACCACGTGCTTTCAGGTCAGAGGACCAGGTACTTTTAACAGTTCCAGAAACTCGCTTGAAGCGCAGAGGTGACAGGGCGTTCTCCGTAGCAGGACCAAGACTCTGGAATGAGTTACCTCTACCTGTCAGACAGGCCCCCTCCCTCTCAGTTTTCAAATCCCGGTTAAAAACTCACTACTATTCCATCGCTTTCAACACCAGATGATTTGTATTTGATCGTTATATTTATGATCTGCAATGTTTTGATGTATTTAGTTTTGTACTTCATTGTGTGTGTGTGTTGCCTGTTGTTTGTTTGTTTGTCCGGCACTTTGGTTTGGACTTGCTCCTGTTGAAAGCGCTTTACAAATAAAATGGTATGGTATGTATGTTAGCATGTGCTTGTTTTTCAGTGTGTCAATAAAATCCTGCAAGTTTTTGATGCGTTGTGATGACTAAATCTATCGACACGGTGCTTCTACAGTTCATTATATTTTTTATTTTTTTTTTTTTTTTTTTCCATTTATAGATGGCCTCCCTTCACACCTTATAGCCATCCTCTCACTCCAATATGTATTTTTATTTTTTTATTTTTTATTTTTTTTAATAGAGAGAAAGAAAGAAAAGAGAAAGTGAGACAACAAAACAACAATTATCCACAAAAAGAGCACAAGGCAAACACACCAAACCTCCGTCCACAATCCTGCAAAGCACATGACAGAACACAGCAACGAAACATACAAGCATAAAGACTGATAATATTCATGACCTTGCAGTAGATTTCTATAAATACACATACCCATACCTACAAATATATATACAGTATACATACATATACATTTATATTCATTCATATACCCATCTACATATCTGCATATATCTACATATACATCCCTGCATCCATTTGTGTGTGGTTGTGAGCATGCATAAGTGAATAAGGTTCCTCCAATAGAACATTTAGTAGCGACTGTGAAGCATCAGAGATCCGTCCCCCCAAAGCCCGAGACAGACGAAGGGGCGATCAAAGCCCAAGACCCCAGGAAGGACCCCGAGCCCAGAGTCCCCAGGACCACCCGAACAGGACGAGCCACTCGTCCACTCCCCAGATCCGACCAAGGGGAAGAACCGGACGAACCCCACCAGGGACCACACACAATGACCCCCCGGGGTCAACAGCGACAAATACACAGGCCCCCGCCGGAGCCCGCTGCACCGACGTAGCCCCAGGGCCGGTCACCGAGGCTCGGGCACCGGGGACGCCCATCCCTCAGGTCCAGACCTGACAGGACCAGAGGACCCGAGCCCCACCAGGCAGCCACCAGGCCGAGCTGACAAACGCCCAAGCGCCCAGCCCCAGATAGTGAGGGCCCCAAGCACGCCCGTAGGCAGAGGAACACCCACCAGGGGGCCACGTGGCAGGAGCGCGACACTGGGTAGCCTCAGAAGTATCAGAGAGGGGGCAGTCCAAGTCCCAGCCTGACACTTAAACATTCATACACAGACACACTCATTCAGACCCACCCTCATCCTCACCCTCAGTCACAGAAAGACAAACAATAACGACACGCTCCATTCATAATCCCGATGCACACTCTATACCCCCTAGGTCCAAGACATGTACCTGCTCCCTACATGGGGCAGCCCACATCCAAACCCAGGAGGTAGGCCCATTCATTCTGGGGTGGAGAGTAGCAGACATCCAAGATCCGGCCCACCCCGCGCCCTGCCGACAGGACAGGACAGGACACCCGAGTCCAAGCAGCCCCAGGGGGAGCGCACTGCCAGCCCCGCCCACGGCGAACCCGCAGGCCCCGAACCCCCCCACACCCCAGCACAACCCCTGACGGCCCACCCCCAGAATGTCCGCCAGGCAACCAGGGGGGTAAGAGAAAAATAAATAAATAATATATATATATATATATATATAAATAAATACATAAATAAATAAAATTGAAATTAACAAATCAAGACCCCGACACACACACCCCCGTCCCCAAATGTACTGTTGGTGAGTGTTGTTCTAAAGTGTACTTAAAAAGGAAAGAGAAGGAGCAAAGGCTGGCATTGTACCAGTTTCCCCTCCACTCCAACTCTAACCCAGGCCCTTATTGTCTAAATGCATAATGTTGAGTGAGCATAGGCATGGGGGCGAGAGTGATGTCATCCCGCCACCCATAACCATAGTGCTCACTCCATTCCCTATATGTGACTTTTATGAGGATGTTTATGAATGAATGTCTAAAGTGTATATAAAATTGAGTCCCAGGTGTTCTGAACAACAGAGATGTAGAACCATTGCAGCACACCCGAGACTCAAATTCCCTACATGTATTAATTTAAGATGAAGAGGGCGGAGGTGCGTGTTGAGGGATGGGGAGAAAAATATCTGCAGGAACAGTGCTCCCACAGCGAGTCAGCTCCCCCGCTGACCCTGCGTACCCCCCCAGCTCGCCATGGTCCACCCAAGGAGCGAGGAAAAAGAAACACCTCTCCGACCGCCAGGCCATTCTGCAGTTCATTATGACGGTTCAGTTCAGACAAGCGTATTATAATTTTAAAAGAGATATTTAATGAAAACAATGCTCAGTTTGCCTCGTTGTTATCTAATTGAATTGAATCAGATTGTTTAGATTAGTCAAATAAGTTGAACTTGAAAAAATATAATTCTATTTTTTTAAGTATCATAATTTATTTTATAATGTCTTAAAGCCAAAAATAAATGAATTAACTACATGACCATGAAATTGTAGACAAAGGTCGTTTTGCTATAATTAAAACTAATTCTTTATTTAAGCCTTGAGCCTTTTTTACTAGGTTTTCTGTTGACATGGTGAAAGGTCAGGCTATATCTGTCATTTCCAGATAAATACACCCGGCCAGAAGCTAATGCTGTTTGGGGGGCCATGGCAAGGAAAAGTTTGTGAACCCCTGGTTTAGAATATTGCAAGAGTGTGGGCAGGATTTATAAAGCTTTAAGTGTGTGTAAGTTGGAAAACACATACACACTGGCCTCCCCATGTACACGTACATGTACGGTACTGTACAGTTACCAAGCACTTTGCCTATCCTAACACAGTACCCTACATAATTATCAAAAAACACATACAGTACATTTGGAGCCATAATGAAGGAAAAAAGAGTTGATTTCTTACTGGGAGCTGGTGAATTCTTCCTCCGTCTGTTAGCATGTTAGCTCGTTGCACGTCCGAGCTCTGCAGCTTCCTGCAGCTTCACGCGGTCCAAACTGTTTACAGGAAGGACTGTTAGCATGTTAGCTCCATACATTTGGAGCCATAATGAAGGGAAAAAATATTTAATAACTTACCGGGAGCTGGTGACGCTGTTCGTCCTTGTTTTAGCATGTTAGCTCCGGGTGCCACCAACATCCAGGCCGCCAAGCCGTTCGTCAGCCTGAGACGTCCACAGAGTTCACCGAGCGTTTCCAGCTCATTTATCCGAGCGAGGCAACCTCTGATCGGACACACGGTCCGTCCAAAGCCGGCTGTCGAGGCCGGAGCTAACCGAAGCTAACCGAAAACTGCTGGACACTGCGTAATCGCCTTCAAAAAAATAAAAATAATACTTTATTTATAAAGCCATTTAAAACAACCACAGCTACAACAAAGTGCTGTACACATAAAATCAAGAACATTTAAACATAAAATAAGATTTAAAAAAAAAAATATATATATATACAGTATATTAATGAGATGCCTGACGCAACCCTGAATCACCGTAAGTCGAGGACTACCTGTGTATATATACAGTATATATACTGTATATATATACATATATATATAGATATAGATATATATATATATATATATATATATAGATATATATATACAGTATATATATATAATATATATATACAGTATATATACTGTATATCCCTAATTTGAGGTTTTTTTAATTATTGTGAGGTCATGTGATCCCAAACCTCTGCTATAAACGAGAGATACCGAAATTGTGAAAATTAAAGCAGACATTTTCTGAGTTTTTTTATTTTTGTTATAATACAATAATTAATGAGTTAGTATTTACAAAATCAGTAATACTGTTGTCACAGAGTGATTCAACAATAATATTTTTTGTACTGTCTGTTGCTTTCTGCAGGTGTGCTTTGGAACCTGTCGTCCTGCGATGCACTGAAGATGCCAATCATCCAGGACGCCCTGGCAGTTCTCACCAACAGTGTCATCATCCCCCACTCCAACTGGGACTCGTCTCCCAGTTGTCACGATGACCGCAAGCTCCACCTTCACACGTCCCAGGTGCTGCGCAACGCCACAGGCTGTCTCAGGTGAACAACACTACATTGAATGCATTCTAAAAACATCCTGACAGTAAACCACGCAGCTCAAATGGTACGCATTGCAGGAAATTGTGCTCATCATGTACTGACTTGTAGACAAAACTTTTTTTTACAACTAAACATTCATAAATAACTCATAAAACAGGATGCAATGGTTTTGTTAGTGCCAGAAAGCTTTAATAGGTGTTCATTACAAATCAAACAGGTTGTTTACTTTCACTAGTGGTGATAATTGGCTGAACGAAACAAATGTTTTCTGTAATTAGTTATGACAACTAAACAATACTGAAGTGTCAGATCATCCATTTAGTTAGTAAATAAACTCTTGAGTCAACCACTTTTAAGGGAAAAAAAACACCAATTTGACTTTTTTGCATTTAGTTGAGGGTGCAGTGCTGGCGTCTTCACAAAACATCAGTAGTCTGATTCTGGCAGATCCCGATCACCCACTCCATGGTGAGTTCAGGTGGCTTCCATCTGGATATGAGTATCTTCTGCCCAGATGTAGAACGAACAGACCAGTGGTGGCCAGTGAAACGTCCACTGGGGGGAGGGGGGCGGGGGCTATTTAAAAAATATATATATATCCAAGTTCAAATCGTGTTTATTTATCAAATGCAGATCAACACAAGGTCAACAGAACAATTAAATGCTCAGGATGAGAAGAACCAATCTGACTCACTAAAACAACAAAGAACAAACAAAAAATATATAAAGAAATAAATTATATCTAAATTATAGTAATACAAGTTCATAATATAAATAAAATCAAGCTCTTTTTTAGAGAACCAATTCTCTTAAATATTCCTAATTTTAAAGGTCCTAATGCACCTTATCATATATAGCATTTCACCAATGTACCTTAAATGTTTCAATGTTAATGGGCGCTAGTTATTTGCAAGAGGCTTTGTTTTCATTCTCCAGATCAATACAGTGATAAGACAATACAGTGTTAAGAAATAGTGAAACACTACCAGTGACATTTAGTATATAAAATTATTAATGTTTGATATTTTTTAATAAGCAAATTGAAATAAATGTAGCCATCAGAGTCCAATACAATAACCAGGAGGCTAGCGCTGGCGTCCTAACTCCACAAACAAACAAAGAAAAAACTAACTCACCAGTTCCCACTTGCAGTCAGCTGAAGGCTTTTTTCACAAACAGAGCCATCTAAAAGTTGAGAGGCATATCAGTCAGGAATGGTAATATAATAATATAAGCATTAGATAAAGACTAGCATTAGCTTGCTAGCTCCAGAAACAAACTCACCAGTTGCCACTTTTAGAATAGTCAGCTGAAGGCTTTTTCACAAACAGAGACTTCTAAAAGTTGAGAGGCATATCAGTCAGGAATAGCAAATAGGCATTAGATAAAGGGCTTTCAATGATTTAAAACCTACCTTAGCCAGCTGCTTGAGTCACTGCATGGCTCATTTCCCAGACAAAAACAAAAAAAAGACAGGAAGTACATGATCGTTAGGTAGAGCTCACGTTGGACGTGTCCAGGGCGCAGAAATCTGTGCCCAGCATCTTCCCATTGTTTTGTAACGTTGTGGAATAACTGCGCATGCGCCATTTATAACGAGAGTCTATGGATAAGATTCATGCACCCCCAGGACAAGAAATACGTCACCAATCAGAAAACATTTGTTGAAACAAACGATATAACTTATCATTACTCATAAAATATGTATCCTACACAACTAAAAACACATATGCATATATTTTGAAATATTTTTATTTTATTATTTCATTTTTATAAATAAATAAAAATTATATCTTCAATGTAAAATGGTGAATAGCTCCAGATGTTCCAGTGGGGCAGCGCTCTAGCGCCCCCTATTGGCCGCCCGCCCCTGGAACAGACTAAAAATCTCATTCATCCCTGCAGCGATCAGGCTTCTCAACGAACAATGATGATTTTTATTATTTTAATGTCTCATTGTCTTAACTGGTATGGATGTTTTGTGTGACTGTGCAAATAATTGCCACTTGGGGATTATAAAGATTTTTGAACTTGAACTAGCAAGTAGAAACTATCCCTATTCAGCATTAAATACTATAAAGATGTTTGTTCTCATCCTTGGAAAGATTTTCATGATTGCTTGAGCTGAAAGCTTTGTCAAAACATTCTATTTTAATGGTTCATGATGCTCTGAGTTCTTGTTTTTGTCTAAAAAGAAAATTAACAATAACACGGGAAATGGAATGGAAATAAGGCAGACTTCTGCAGTGCATCTGTCGATTTATTGTTTTTTGTTGTCAGGGTTTCCACGACAACTCACAAAACTGTCCATTGGATATTGGTGTGTGTGTGTGTGTGTGTGTGTGTGTGTGTGTGTGTGTGTGTGTGTGTGTGTGTGTGTGTGTGTGTGTTTTTCATTCATTCATTCATTCAACCTTTATTTATACAGGCTAGCCTCGTTGAGTCACGGGGACTCATTTACAAGAGGGACCTGTCTCACTCACACCAAACAACCATCCACTCTCACACTCACACCTAGGGTCAATTTAGAGTCACCAATCAGCCTAACATGCATGTTTTTTGGTCTGTGGGAGGAAACCGGAGTACCCGGAGGAAACCCACGCATGCACGGGGAGAACATGCAAACTCCACCCAGAAAGGCCCCGGACCGGGATTTGAACCGGCAACCTTCTCGCTGAGAGGCAGCAGCTCTACCAGTTGTGCCACCGTGCTGCCATGTGTGTGTGTGTGTGTGTGTGTGTGTGTGTGTGTGTGTGTGTGTGTGTGTGTGTGTGTGTGTGGTGTGTGTGTGTGTGTGTGTGTGTGTGTGTGTGTGTGTGTGTGTGTGTGCGTTGGTGCAAGCGTATTGGCCCGCCTATGCGCCAGACTACGTACCGACATTATCGGGACATTTGGTATTAGCCAGCCTTTGCCAATGTCTGGATAAAACACAGATTGTATCCAAATATATTAATATGTAAACATTGTTTTTTCTCATCAATATCAGCGTAACTTGTGGCTAATAGGCTGCCTGGATGAGTTGGAGTGTGCTTTAACACTTAAAATTGTTTTAATAAAAAGTTATTTACATTTATAAAATTGGCTGGCTACGCACCTCCCAGGGTATTTGTGTGTGGTGTGTATGTTTTTGTGTATCGGTTGCATTTATTGAAGCCGTGTGTGTGGCTCACTGACACACATGGCGCCAAACTGCAACGCCCCTCCTCTCGTGATGTGGAGACCGCGCGAAACTCCAACGCCGCCCCTCCTCTCGTGATGTGGAGCATAGACCCTGTAGTGGGCGGGGGCTCAGGGCGGGGCCTCAGGTGACCGAGTTTTTAAAAGTTAAAGCCCCTTGAGCTTACACGTGCAGAGTTATGGCGTCGTGTGTTGAGTGCATGTAGGTGAGCGGAGATTATTTTTGGAGAGCGATTTAAATAAAATTTTGCAGCGGTAGGTGGACAGAGTGTCAGAGTGTATTGACTTCATTCAGGTAAGAATTAAAAAAATTTTTTTGTTGCTTTTGATGACATCATCTCAAGGAAATGTTAACCTAATCCGGTAGTAACGTGACTTTAACCGCAGCGTCACAAACTGTGAAGACTGTAGAAAACTTTATCAACATTTAGATAAATTAGGAAGTATCTGTGCATGAGTTTTGAGTGCGTGAAGAAAGACGCAGCTCAAACTAGCTGCGGCTAGCGTTAGCATGTAACGTAACTTCACTTCAGAAGCGTGACAACCTTTCAACGCTGTTGAAAACTTTTATAGACATTTATATAAATCAGCGATACTATATATGCATCACTTGTGGATGTTTTTAGTGGTTATTTAGAGTCTTAACGCGACGAAGACAAAATTAAACGCACGTCGCGTTAGCGTCACTACCGTGAACGTGTCACGTCACAATAACAGCGTGACTAACGCTGTAATTTAACATGCGTTAATAGGGTAGAGGGGTTTTAATGTTTCCAACGTCATTTTTCTGCTAATTCTGCTCTTTTTTTTTTTTTTTTTACCTCTGAGCAGTGAGCAGACGGACGAACTGCGTCGTTACGTCATCACGTCATCACGTTGCAGCCTCGTTACGTCATCACGTTGACTGCAGTTTTATGTAGGTATAAGAATACTGTTGTTGGAATACTGAATACTGAATAATACAGAATACTGTATAAGTGTATTGTATAAACTTGAGAATTGTTTTTTAACTTTTTCATATTTTTACATGTACAGGTTTTCAGCTAGTCCAAGAGGTCATTTGGTATTTGGTGAGTCAAACATCCCGCCTTCCTGAAAACAGACAGATGGATTCTTTACTGACTGAGGTCCACGCTTTATCCATCCATCCATGCATTCATCCATCCATCAAACATCCATCCATCAAACATCCATCCATCCATCATCCATCAAACATCCTACCTTCCTAAACCCAGACATATGGATTCTTTACTGACTGAGGTCCAAGCTTTATCCATCCATCCATCTATCAAACATCCATCCATCCATCAAACATCCATCCATCCATCCATCAAACATCCATCCATCCATCAAACATATATCCATCCATCAAACATCCATCCATCCATCAAACATCCTGCCTTACTGAACCCAGACAGATGGATTATTTACTGACTGAGGTCCACGCTTTATCCATCCATACATCCATCCATCCATCAAACATCCACACATCCATCCATCCATCCATCCATCAAACATCATCCATCCATCATCAAACATCCTGCCTTCCTGAACCCAGACATATGGATTCTTTACTGACTGAGGTCCACGCTTTATCCATCCATCCATGCATTCATCCATCCATCAAACATCCATCCATCAAACATCCATCCATCCATCATCCATCAAACATCCTACCTTCCTAAACCCAGACATATGGATTCTTTACTGACTGAGGTCCAAGCTTTATCCATCCATCCATCTATCAAACATCCATCCATCCATCAAACATCCATCCATCCATCCATCAAACATCCATCCATCCATCAAACATATATCCATCCATCAAACATCCATCCATCCATCAAACATCCTGCCTTACTGAACCCAGACAGATGGATTATTTACTGACTGAGGTCCACGCTTTATCCATCCATACATCCATCCATCCATCAAACATCCACACATCCATCCATCCATCCATCCATCCATCAAACATCATCCATCCATCATCAAACATCCTGCCTTCCTGAACCCAGACATATGGATTCTTTACTGACTGAGGTCCACACTTTATCCATCCATCCATCAAACATCCATCCATCATTCATCCATCAAACATCCATCCATCTATCTATCCATCCATCTATCAAACATCCGGCCTTCTTGAAACCAGACAGATGGATTCTTTACTGACTGAGGTCCACGCTTTATCCATCCATACATACATCCATCTATCAAACATCCATCCATCCATCCATCAAACATCCATCCATCCATCCATCAAACATCCATCCATCATCCATCCATCAAACATCCTGGCTTCCTGAACCTAGACAGATGGATTCTTTACTGACTGAGGTCCACGCTTTATCCATCCATCCATCCATCAAACATCCATCCATCCATCCATCAAACATCCATCTATCCATCCATCAAACATCCTGCCTTACTGAACCCAGACAGATGGATTCTTTACTGACTGATGTCCACGCTTTATCCATCCATCATCAAACATCCACACATCATCCATCAAACATCCATCCAAACATCCACACATCATCCATCAAACATCCATCCATCAAACATCCATCCATCATCCATCCATCAAACATCCATCCATCTATCCATCCATCTATCAAACATCCTGTCTTCCTGAACCCAGACAGATGGATTCTTTACTGACTGAGGTTCATGCTTTATCCATCCATACATACATCCATCCATCCATCTATCAAACATCCATCCATCCATCAAACATCCAGCCTTGCTGAACCCAGACGGATGGATTCTTTACTGACTGAGGTCCACGCTTTATCCATCCATCCATGCATCCATCCATCCATCCATCCATCCATGCATCCATCTATCAAACATCATCCATCCATCCATCAAACATCCTGCCTTCTTGAAAACAGACATATGGATTCTTTACTGACTGAGGTCCACGCTTTATCCATCCATCCATGCATCCATCCATCCATAAAACATCCATACATCCATCCATCCATCAAACATCCTGCCTTCCTGAACCAGACAGATGGATTCTTTACTGACTGAGGTCCACGCTTTATCCATACATCCACCCATCCATCCATCAAACATCCATCTATCCATCATCAAACATCCATCCATCAAACATCCTGCCTTGCTGAACCCAGACAGATGGATTCTTTACTGACTGAGGTCCACGCTTTATCCAACCATCCATGCATCCATCCATCTATCAAACATCTATCCATCAAACATCCATCATCCATCAAACATCCTGCCTTCCTTAACCCAGACATATGGATTCTTTACTGACTGAGGTCCACGCTTTATCCATCCATCTATCAAACATCCATCCATCCATCCATCAAACATCCATCCATCCATCCATCAAACATCCATCCATCATCCATCCATCAAACATCCTGGCTTCCTGAACCTAGACAGATGGATTCTTTACTGACTGAGGTCCACGCTTTATCCATCCATCCATCCATCAAACATCCATCCATCCATCCATCAAACATCCATCTATCCATCCATCAAACATCCTGCCTTACTGAACCCAGACAGATGGATTCTTTACTGACTGATGTCCACGCTTTATCCATCCATCATCAAACATCCACACATCATCCATCAAACATCCATCCAAACATCCACACATCATCCATCAAACATCCATCCATCAAACATCCATCCATCATCCATCCATCAAACATCCATCCATCTATCCATCCATCTATCAAACATCCTGTCTTCCTGAACCCAGACAGATGGATTCTTTACTGACTGAGGTTCATGCTTTATCCATCCATACATACATCCATCCATCCATCTATCAAACATCCATCCATCCATCAAACATCCAGCCTTGCTGAACCCAGACGGATAGATTCTTTACTGACTGAGGTCCACGCTTTATCCATCCATCCATGCATCCATCCATCCATCCATCCATCCATCCATCCATGCATCCATCTATCAAACATCATCCATCCATCCATCAAACATCCTGCCTTCTTGAAAACAGACATATGGATTCTTTACTGACTGAGGTCCACGCTTTATCCATCCATCCATGCATCCATCCATCCATAAAACATCCATACATCCATCCATCCATCAAACATCCTGCCTTCCTGAACCAGACAGATGGATTCTTTACTGACTGAGGTCCACGCTTTATCCATACATCCACCCATCCATCCATCAAACATCCATCTATCCATCATCAAACATCCATCCATCAAACATCCTGCCTTGCTGAACCCAGACAGATGGATTCTTTACTGACTGAGGTCCACGCTTTATCCAACCATCCATGCATCCATCCATCTATCAAACATCTATCCATCAAACATCCATCATCCATCAAACATCCTGCCTTCCTTAACCCAGACATATGGATTCTTTACTGACTGAGGTCCACGCTTTATCCATCCATCTATCAAACATCCATCCATCCATCAAACATCCATCTATCAAACATCCATACATCCATCATCCATCCATCAAACATCCATACATCTATCCATCAAACATCCTACCTTCCTGAACCCAGACAGATGGATTTACTGACTGAGGTCCACACTTTATCCATCCATCCATCCATCCATCAAACATCCATCCATCCATACATCCATGCATCAAACATCCATCCATCCATCTATCCATCAAACATCTCAAACATCCATCAAACATCCATC
>JBBPBX010032135.1:3995-29204 GCA_038048925.1 Garcialebias charrua | reverse complement strand
TTTTACTAACTGTTCAGTTGGCGCAGTTTGTCTTTCTTCATGAACGTATCCATTCCACTTGATTAAAAGAATACTCAAACCACTAACACTGCACTCCAGGTTTTCCTGGTTACCTCCAACTCTCCACCAACCTGCAGTGTTTCTCCTCTGACTCTCCCCCAGCAGAGAAGGCTCACAGGTGGAGGAGTGGAGACACCTCTGTGTTGCTCACCTGTTTAGTGGGGCAGTTGTTGACCGGGGGGTTGATCAGAAACATATAAAGATGTTAGGAGGATGTTTGAGAGAAGTGCAGCTCCGTAGCATCTTAGCAGTAGTGTGTGACGCTGCAGGTGTTTAAGAGACACTGTGTGTTCAGGTGCATGAAAGTTGAAATGTCTTTAAAACATATTGTCCTCAAGCTTTGTGAGAAACATAATTTAGATGAGTAGAGTTGAAGTGAAACAGTCCAGCGGTGATGTTTTTTATTTCTCTATAAACACAAGAAGTGCTGATCGTGTATTGTAAATGGAGCTTATATAGCACTTTCCAGCCCACTTTGAAGGGCCCCAAAGTGCTTCACAGTACCAGCCATCCACCCATTCATACACAGGTAGCAGTAGACTGCCATGCAAGGCGCTGCCTGTCCTACCGGGAGCAACTCGGGGTTAAGTGTCTTGCCCAGGGACACAACGAGGTATGCCGTGACCGGGGATCGAACCAGAGACCTTCTGGTCTGATCTGTCTTGAAAACAGATGAATTTACACAAACTTGGTGAGAAGCATGCTTTAAATGGAATTAAAGGAAATCTAGATGAAATGTTGCTTTTTTGTAAGATGTACAATTTTTTGCACACTGGTGGGCATCAGGCAGTGATGGGCCTTCAGGGCATTATTCACTACATGTATTGTTATTATTCATATCCCTTTATAATCAGATCAGATAAACCTGAACCAGATCAGAGGATTCGGTGTAAAACAGACCTGAGAAACTTGGGACTTCTACATCTGGGACACCGGTGGTCACCTGGTCCCACCTGGGGGAGACCAGCATCAAGGTTTGGACTCAGCTGGGTCTCCGTCAGTGTCTAGTTGTGATACAGGACCTCCAGTACCCTGAACAAAAACCACCTTTAAGGTTTCTGGACCAGCCAAACCTACACAGAACCTTCTGAGAACAAGACTCTGATCCAGCATTAAACCTCATCTGAGTCCAGATTAGAAACCTGTTTTTATTCTAAACTCCTAATAGTAAACAGGAAGTGGTTCAGATGAACAGGAAGTAGTTAACATAAACCAAACCTTTGTCCAGGTTAGTCTCATCGAGCCTGGAGGACTCATTTACAACAGAGAGCTGGTTTTAACAAACAACAGAAAATCAGAAAAGATGTGTACAAGTTGAGATTTTATTTGGTTCAGCACGTAGGTAAAATAAACATGAAGTAGTTTATAAAAAACTAAATATGTGTATTAACATTTTTAAATTGACAATAGAACAATACATAACATAAAAACATACAAAACTAATGACTATTTTACATTTCACATTCTTTTCAAATCAAAGAGTTGAAATAATCCTCCCTAACTCATAAAACTTTTAGCAAAAGTAGAAAGTATTGGTAGAACTACTGAACAGGAACAACAGAACCACAGTAAAATATATTAAAATAAAACCTGGGGTTTATATCTAATTAAATTCTGATGTAATTGAGAAAAGTTTGACTGAAGTGGCTGTATTTAAAAAAAAAAAAAGATTAACAAATTAATAAACTTCATTTTTTAACGCTTCTACAATTTATATAATGTGTATTAACAACAAACAGGAAGTAGCTCAGATAAACTCCACCCCTCCGTCTGTTACTCTGAAACAGCTGGCCCTGGACCCCTTCGTCCCTGAGGAGGAGGAGGAGGAGGTGCAGTGGACCCTGAAGACTTGGCGCCTTCTCTGCTCCTCTGCTCCTCGGTCGGAGGCGGTCCGGTCAGGTTCAGCTTCCTGTCTGGAGCACAGCAGCCGATGGGTGACCAGGCGTTGCCAGGGGCGACAGAGATATGGGCGGTCCGTCTCTGAGGAGGAGGACGGTGGCCCGCTGGCGCTCCTCCTGATGGCGTGGCAGGCAGCAAAGATGGTGATTCTGTAGTCCCTGAGGAGGAACCACCAACCAGAACGTGAGAAGAACGCACGCTGCTCCACTCTGGAGGATCTTCAACAACCTAATGATCCAGCACAACGACAAACTAACAGAACCACCTGCTCCAACTCCAGGTGAGGCCTGCTCCCCCTTTCAAAGGACAACAAGAACCCCAGACTGGAACCTCACTCACGCTGCACCGCTGAGAGAACCTCTTACAAAGTAACGGACCGTAAAGGGTCATGAGACTGGACCAACAGAACCTCAACCAGACCTCCTCATTCAGTGGAACCTCCTGAAAGTAAACCCGGACCTTCAACATCAGTGGCGGTTCCTCCTATGGGCCACATGGGTGGCCGCCCAGGGCGCCAAATAGGCTAGAACCGCCACTGTTTGCCAGTGGGGGTCCTCCCCCAGAAACTTTTGAATAAAATAGATGCCATTTCCTGCATTCTGGTGTATTTTAATGAGTTGTTCAGCATCTTACCTACATATATAAACTATTCTGGAGGAGGTGCACCCCCGCAGCTGCTGCAGTGATAAACTGATGACATGGGAATAAATGAAGGGCGGGGCGGCCCAGGAGCAGCGCTGTAGTGGTGTTCTGTGTTAGATGTTGTTAAAAACAAAAGTTGTAAAAGATTTAAAAAAAATAAAAAAAACGAGGAGTGGCGTCTCTTCTTCTTCTTTTCTGTTTTTCCTAAACTGCGCAATGTTATGCCGCCCCCTGCTGTAGACTGGCTGGGAGGGGGGGGTTGCTCGCCCAGGGCACCAAATAGGCTAGGACCGCCACTGCTTCAACTTCAGAGTTAGAACTTTCTATTGGACCATTCGGACCTCTGGATAAATGATCAGAACCTTCCTCTTCCCACACCCTCTTAAAACGGGTTCTACGTTCTAAGAAAAGACCAGAACCAAACTGGACCGACTAAAATATAATGACCACAGAACATCTCCGTGGCAAGAACCTGGAGAACCAATAACCTCTGCTAAATCTACTTTTAGAACCTCCTAAAGGATCTCTAGATCCGTTCCAGGTGACCCACCTGAGCAGCCGTCCCAGCAGCTTGGAGCTCTTGCTCAGCTTCTCCTCCTGCACGGAGACGCTGGCCCCGCCCTCGCTGCGGTCGCACCAATAGAACGTGGAGATGCTGTCGATGAGGAGGAGCGCCAGGCTCGGCCGCGAACACAGGGTGGTCTCCAGGAAGTGCAGGGTGAGGAGGAGCTGGGAGGAGGAGGAGCAGTGGACCACCAGGAGGCGAGAGAGACACAAACGCAGCGCCGCCTCGTTGGACCCAGCCGAGGACGAGCTGCTGGAAAGAGCTGGGCCCAGAACACAACAGACCCAGTTCAGTTCAGTGAGAACGTTGAAAGCAGATCTTCTGTGTGGTTCTACCTGCGGTGAGTCTGGCGTCCAGGATGCTGGCCAGCCGGAACATGTCCAGACTGTGGTCTGTGTCCACAAAGAGCACGTCCACCTCCAGACCACCGGCTGCCTCCGGCAGCACGCAGCGGCTCAGCAGGTGGTACAGCAGCTCCGTCTTACCTGAAACACACTCAGAGTTCACAGAGCGGTCTGAGCAGGACCGGCACAGGTCTGGACTGGACTCACCTGTCCCCTCCGGTCCGTATACCTCCACCACCTCACCTGACGGAGTCAAACAAACAGTCAGACACAACAAGACAGCACCCATCTGCTGACAGGAAGTGGGCGTGGCCAATAATCACCTTGCTCAGGCCCTCCATCATCAGGAAACAGACGAGGTTCAATGTCCTTCAGACGGCGCCGAGCCTCGAGACGAGCAAAGAGCTGTGGACACATTTTTTAACCATTTTCAAAAACCTTTGAGTTGACATTGATCAACTGCACAGCCCCTGAGAGTTTTATCTTGGCAGGTTTATCAGAAAATGCTGTAACCAACGGTAAAGATTCTCTTCCATCAATGTTTTCCTCTGTCTTGCAGAGTAATGCATCAGAGAACAGACACTTAGATCATCCGGTTGATCATTTTACAACTTCTTTGACAACTACACTCAGTAAAACTGCTCCGCTGGAAAAAAAAGTACAGGTACTCCCCGACTTACGAGCGCATCGACATACGAGGTTCCGGACTTACGAGCTCACTAACGAACAGTAAATTTGTAAAGAACATACAGAAAATACAGCACTTTTATGTGTTTTTAGATGAAAGTGTGTTAGCTAACCGTTTGGAAACAAGTTTCTGAGCATGTTTATGAACTAGTATGAACGTTTGTGATGAAAAACGAGTGTTCGTAGTAGCGCTAGCATAAATTTTCCGACTTACGAGCGAAAATCCGGACTTACAAGCAACACGTGTTTCGGGTTCCGACATAGGAGATTTCGTGTTACGAGCACCTCGTACGAACGGAACTCGCTCGTAAGTCGGGGATCACCTGTAATCAATCAGAGATTAGCTCCTTGGTTCAATTTCGAGTTACGGTACGGGTGCACCGACTGCAGGTTTCTGGCCGATCTCTAAAAAGTCTGACGTGTCGATACTGATTTAGTTTTATAAGTGACACTGTCAGGAGTTATTAGGTCACAACGCACCTTCAATTTTCAACATTGTTGTATTGAAAAACAAATGCTTGAACAATATTCTAGAAACAATATACAAACTTGTTTTAACCGGCCATGAGGTAGTGCTCTGAAATATAAATGAAGTTCAGACAATTGTTGTTAAAACAAAAAAACTAAAAACAACATAAATCTGTAAAATCGGTTTCTCATGTAAGTATTGGCCAATTTCCCAAAACTAAGGAAATCGGGGCCGATTTATCGGTGCACACCTGAGTTACGTACTTTAAAACAGACATCTAGAAAACTAGAAAGAAAATGTCGCTCCACTAACGTTGAACAATCTCGCTTCTCTTTCGGAGATGGTCTGCTAACCTATAAAAAAGCACTCTGTAAAGCTAGAACTATATATTATTCATCTTTAATTGATGAGAATTTAAAAAAAAAGAGGTTCCTATCAGTACCAGAGTTGGTCTATTGAAAAATCCTCTCTCTGTTGAACCATGTATCCCAACAACTATAAGCAGTGATGAATTCATGAGATTCTTTATATATAAAATTACCGGTTTTTCAATTAGGGATAAAAATTCAAACCAACCTATCACCAAACTACTATCACCTCTGGTTCTGTGTCAGATGAGACAACTTTTAAAATGTCACTAGAATCTGACAGGACTGTTTTTGTCCTGTTGAACTCTCTGAATTGTCAAAAAGAATATCTTCAGCCAAACCATCCACATGTCTGTTAGATCTCATCCCAACCAGACTGTCAATTTATTTCTGTAGCCTACCACATAAAAACAACAAAAGCTGACCAAAGCACTTTAAAGTGGCACTCAACACACTGTGAAACGGTAGCCCCGCCCCAGACCAGATTCAAACTCCTCATGAAAATGGGAGTGTCGAGAGACAAGGAGGGGAGGAGGTGGTGGATGTGCTGCGTTCACGCCCCCTCTAGCAACAAACTAAAACAAACTAACTCTAGCAAACAACTTACAGCAAGCAACAACAAAGAATAAATATGTAGATGTATTTATCTATTCTCACCCGATCCATCCAAAACAAAAGGCCTAAAAAAAAAGAAAAAGAATACCACAAGGTATTCCGTGACCGTGGTTTGAACCTGGGTCTCTTGGATCCCAAACCCGCACTTCCACCACTGCCCCAACTTGGCATACATGCTTTGCTCGTCCATCGCACCATACGAAAACGAATACAGCCATCCTCATACATTGATCTTTGACACGTAATCTCTCAAAAAAAACTATAGTCCTCTGGCGTCTCCCGGTGGTAATAAAAGCATTTATAAAAAGCCAAGAGCGCCCCGCGGTTAACCAGCCAATAAAAACAGAGTTTCTTACTTTTCACCCCCTAACCCACGCCCCCCTCCCCAACCCACGCCCCCGCCTGTCAGCCTGCAGCGAGCCCCGCAGGTTCTTGTTGAAATAATTTCAAAGCGATGCAAAACTGTTTTGTATGTCAATGTCAATGTCAATTTTATTTATAAAGCACATAAAAACAACCGAAGTCGACCAAAGTGCTTTACAGTTAAAAAAATAAAATAAAAACAGAGTAAAATGCATCTAGTGCCACTAAACATAATAAAGCTATCAGTAAATACACAACAACAATAAAATCTGCTCATTATTTGATCTCACATTCTGCGAGGATCAAATGCCAAGTAAAAGAGATGTGACTATAGTATGTGACACAAATGTATCAAATATCCCTTCTTCATCCCTGCTCTGAACTTTTATTTTGTTTTTTTTGCCAAAAGTCAAGTGATCGCTTCTTCCCCTCCAGACCTGCACTGACAGAAATGAGGAAGTGGATCAATTTGTCACGAGCGAATTAAATCATGTCCAACGTGGCTGTGTGAAGCTCTGCAGGTTTCAGGGTGTTTTTGTTTTGCTGGACCAGTGGTCCATGTTTTTATTTTATTTTTAGAAGGTTTTATTAACACATAATCACAGAACTTTGCAGCGCTGAAACGGGACATGTAGAGGAGGCGGAGCATTCCAGGCTGCAGCGCGAGTGAGGTGGAGCTGAGTCATATATGGCTCTGAGTGAGGAGGGACCAGAAACGTGTCTCTGTTCAAAATGTTTCTAAGTGCCAGCGTGTTAAAAAGCTGCATACTGAACCTTTAAATATACAAATAACTATAGTGCCATTCCAAAAACTACAATATGCGTTGTTGCAGTACTTTTCCAGCGTACAATGTAGCACTTCCATATAAGGTATGAACTGCAGCGCGGACCTTCTCATCTCTGCAGGGGATTGTCTCTGCTTGAACCACTTTTGTGACGTCAGAGTGAGAAAACACGTCACTGTGAGCAGGGTTTCTGCAGGTTTCAACAACTCAAATTTAAGACTTTTTAAGATTTTTAAAAGACCAGTGTGAATCAAATTTAAGACCTATCGGCAACAAAAAAAAAAGTTTTAATTATCACCTCTTTATTCCAAAATTTGATTGACATATCAAATCGCACAAAAAACAGGTTTCTACTTGACTATTCTGTTAGTAAAATATTGAATAATTAAAAAATAAAGTTAGTCAAATAGCTTCAATAAAAAATAAATGTACACAAACATATACAGTATACAAATGTATGATTTATACCTGCACAATATGTAGCTACTTTGTAAAATGTGTTTTTGAGGGACAAGTGTAACCTAGATTAAAGGTGTGGAACCTGGATTAACCTGGATGGGGCAGCTGTGGCTGAGTTGTTAGAGCAGTCGTCCTCCAATGCAAGAGTTGGGGGTTGGAATCCACCAGCAGTCACATGCCTAGTGTCCATGGGCAAGACACTGAACCCCATGTTTGTGCCCCATTGGTGTATGAATGTGAGCTAAAGCTCTGATTAGTCTCTTTAGAATGATTTGTTGGCTGTCATTGTTTGTTGTTTTCTGGAATGAGAGAGTTTATATGTATTATAGCATAATTTACAGCAACTCAAGAAATGCCTTGTTTCACTTACAGTGCTAGGTTAAACACACACACACACACAAATATAAAATACTAATTACTGTACACACACTTGAGTAGATGAATAAATTACTGTAATTCCTGTTTAAATGCAATTCATCCTTCCATACAATGCAGTGTCTTCAGAATTTGCCAGCAAATTAATAGTTGAAGCTAAATCATTAAATTATCACCATCTTTGTGTTAGATTTATTTATAAATCACATTTAAACACAGCTTGTACCATTACATTAAAAATAAAAACACACACGTTCTCCATCACTGTCACAGCTAACAAAACAAGCAGAAACAAGCAGCAGCTTCAGCTACCAGAGACACTGATATATTACGTTTTCTCACTTTGAAACAGAACAAATATGGTTTAATGTAGACTCACCTGCTGCTCTTCCTTCATCGTGGTGAAGTTAGTTTACAACTCCGTCATGTTTACATTTCATCCGCGTGGTTATCTCGTGTCGCGTCGTCACTTTTGAAAGCAGCATGCGTCAGTTTTTTATCTTTATGCCTGCGTCAGGTGCTCCCACACCTTCAAAGGACTCAAACAGTTTTCTCAGCGTCGCGTCGGTCATTTGTAAAATAACTTTGAAAACACAGTCTCTGTTCACTTCCGTCTCCCTCCTCGCTCTGTTCAAGCCACACACCGCAGTTTTTTTTCTTTTTTTTACTTTATTCAGTCAGCCAGCAAACAAACAACAAAAGCTCCGTGAAGACAGAGGGGACAGCAGGTCAGAGCGGGGTGGGGGCTAGCGGGGGACGAGCTCTCTGTACTTGCAGTGAGACCGCGCGACGCACACACCGAACACACACACTGCCCGAGCTGCAACACGCTGCATGTTTGTCACGTGGCTCACGTAGGAAGCGTGTTTTTTTTTTAGCGCTTGAGGCAGGATTACGACGGCGCACGAAATTAAGACCTCTTCAAAAACAATTTAAGACTTCAACGCAATAATTCGGCAAATTTAAGACTTTTTTTAGGCCTAAAATCGATATTTTGAAATTTTATACCTTTTTTTTAGACTTTTTGAGACCCCGCGGAAACCCTGTGTGAGAATCCTAGACCAATGAGAAAATGAAGGTGCAATTCCGCTGTTCAACCCATAGGACTACCGTAAACACGTTTTTAGACCAAATATTGCCGATTTAAACTAATACGCACAAATATATGAAGATTAACACAGACATAGTGCTATACAACATTTAAGACACATTCTAGGGAGTTTATCAGCTAAAAAAAGTTAATTTTGAGTTTAGCCCCTCTTTAAAGGTGTCAGATTAAAAAGAGTTTAAAAAAAAAAGCCCTTAATTAATAACCATGAATGGGATCAGATTAATTTTTCTCTAATAAATGTTTACGTACCACAGAGCTTTAAGATTGTTGTAATTAAACCTTTACTTAAGAAACATAACCTTGACTCAGGAATCCTAGACCTATATCTGATCTAACTTTCATCAGAAAAATTCTAGAGAAAGTAGTTGTAGGTCAGTTACATGATCATCTGCAAAGAAATAATCTGAAGAGTTTCAGTCAGGGTTTGAACTGAATCTGCTGCACTGGTGAAAGTTACTAATGATATTCTCATGACCTCTGACAATGGACAGGTGTCTCCACAGGTCCTGGTAGATCTTTCATGCAGCTGATGTGTGCGTGTGTGTGTGTGTTCTTCAGGGCTGTGCTCTGATGGTGCGCGTGCACCCTCTCAAACAACAGTCCTGTTTGAAGAGCAGCAGAACAACAACTCTCTACACGTCATCACGCTCACCTGTGGCCGCAGACTCACCTGAGTGCCGCTTTCACTCATTTTAGCGCCATTTTCGTCCTCCTCTTCCTCTACTTCAGAAGCGCGCCGCGCACGTTTGTCCTCACTTCCGGTTCCTGCTGCTTTACGGTACCGGTACCGGGACGCAGGTCCTGTCCGACATGGACCAGATGAAAGTGAAGTGTGAAAAGTTGTTAAGACTGGAGAAGGAAAAAAAAAAGATTTTATTCAGAGGATCCTCAGCTCGTACTTCCGGAACCTTTCACAATAAAAGTGAAAGTTGTGTTTGAACAAAGCAACAAGACACGTTCCTGTCTTTAGTTTTCTACACCACCACCTTACATTAAACTGCTTTTTGTTACCTTTTCTTTTTCTTTTAGACACCATTTTATTTTCACTTGTTTAAAAAAAATCTTAATTTGTAGCATCCTTTAGGCTATAATTGTCTGTTGTTGTTGTTGTTGTCATCAGCTCTGAGTCCCTGAGACTCGTGGGACTAACCTGTAGAAATAAAGGCTGAATAAAAAATAAAATAAAAAAAACGAAGCTTTTCACAATAAAATGACCCGAACGGCAGTTCATGCTTCAGAATAAAAGCAGATTTTCATGTCAGAGCTGGAGCACGTGGACAGGACCGCTGAGAGTTGTTTAACACTGGTTGTTATTGTTAATATGCTTTTACAATTTTGTAAATTACTCTCTTTCAATTAAAAAAAACAATACTGTAAACTGTGTAAACTAAGTAAATGGTGGCTGTTTTAAAATAAAATGCTAAGACATAGGTTTATAGAAAAATACAATATTGGAAATATTCTTAAATAAATTTTAATCTCATAAAAATAAAAACATGGACAGGACCAGACTAACACCTGTTTGGACACTGGTGGAATAAATGGTGGCGCCTCCTGCCGGTGGCAGCTGGTAACTACAGACAGTGTTCTTCAAAATTCGTGCTCGATAATCCAGGTAAGAAATAACCAGGTAGGTCAGGTGGAGGGTTTCTTACACAGAATGTTCCCTCACTACGACAGAGCTTTAGTCTCTTAATTTTATACTTTTGTTTTCTCAGCGTGGCCCTGAAGCTCCGTCGAACCTCCAGAACCTTTATTTCTGCAGGTTAGTGAGTCTCCAGAACACGTTTACAAGAAAGACCTCTTTTAAATAACGATCACAGATGACAACAGTAGACAATCACAAAAACTCATATAAAATGAAAAGTAACTAAATTACATGATATGAAACATAAACAGCTATATTACAGTAGAAAACTAAAAACAGGACCATCTGCAATGGTTCTTGTCATGAACTTAACAGATGTTTGAAGCCACTTAGAGAGGTCAAGGTCAAGAGCTTCAGATCTTCAAGGTCGAGATATTCAGATCTTTTTGTAAGATATTCCAGGAAACAGGAGCAGAGTAGGAGTAGGTCCTTTTGTCTAGTTCAGTCCTCACTGAGGGAACACTGCAGGTAATCATGTCCTGAGAGCGCACGCTGTAGCTGCACTCACACAGAGACATGTAGGAGGAGATGTATGAAGGCAGCAGACCAAGAAGTGATTTAAAGATGAAGATGTACCAGTGGAAGAGTCTGTGTGAAGTTAATGATGACCATTTAACTAGTGAATGCAGGGTGCAGTGATGGGGTTACAGCCAGTTCTGAATCTTTATGGAAAGTTAATGGAAGTGCAAGAAGTGTGATTGGAACCTTTTTGCATCATCTATGAAATATGGAAACCTGAAATGGAGGCAAGTAATGCATGGACTTTGTTAAAATACAGAAAATAAATGACACGTCGTTTTACAAAAAGGAACTGATTAAAGAACACTTATTGGACAGGCGTCAAAACAGCTGTCAACTCATCACCTGTGGTGATTGAGCCTAAAGGAAAAGTTTGGTCCCCACACAGAGTATTTTTATTTATTTTTCCAGGGAATAAAGTTTCCTTTAGACAGCTTCTAATTGTGTACTTGTTGATCTTTTTGTGAGTAAATGATATTCCATTAATAGATTGAGTGGGTAATTGTACTGTACTGTGTTTGTACTGTGTTTGTACTGTATTTGTACTGTAACTGTACTGTAATTGTACTGTAATTGTACTGTAATTGTACTGTATTTATACAGTAATTGTACTGTATTGTACTGTAATTGTATTGTATTCATACAGTAATTGTACTGTATTCATACAGTAATTGTACTGTATTCATACAGTAATTGTACTGTAATTGTACTGTATTTGTACTGTGTTTGTACTGTAATTGTACTGTATTTGTACTGTGTTTTTACTGTAATTGTACTGTAATTGTACTGTATTTGTACTGTATTTGTACTTTAATTATACTGTAATTGTACTGCAATTGTACTGTATTTGTACTGTAATTGTACTGTGTTTGTACTGTGTTTGTACTGTATTTGTACTGTAATCGTACTGTAATTGTAATGTGTTTGTACTGTAATTGTACTGTAATTGTACTGTATTTATACAGTAATTGTACTGTAATTGTACTGTAATTGTACTGTGTTTGTACTGTGTTTGTACTGTATTTATACAGCAATTGTACTGTAATTGTACTGTATTTGTACTGTAATTGTACTGTAATTGTACTGTAATTGTACTGTATTTATACAGCAATTGTACTGTAATTGTACTGTGTTTGTACTGTAATTGTACTGTGTTTGTACTGTGTTTGTACTGTAATTGTACTGTATTTGTACTGTGTTTGTACTGTAATTGTACAGTAATTATACTGCAATTGTACTGTATTTGTACTGTGTTTGTACTGTAATTGTACTGTAATTAAACTGTAATTGAACTGCAATTGTACTGTATTTGTACTGTAATTGCACTGTAATTGAACTGTATTTGTACTGTATTTGTACTGTGTTTGTACTGTAATTGTATTGTAATTGTACTGTAACTGTACTGTAAATTGAACTGTATTTGTACTGTGTTTGTACTGTAATTGTACTGTAATTGAACTGTAATTGTACTGTACATGTTCCCGGACGCCTCCGGGTCGGGGAGGAGGTCCTGCCCCAAGTGGAGGAGTTTAAGTATCTCGGGATCTTGTTCACGAATGAGGGAAAACTGGAGCGTGAGATCGATAGGCGGATAGGTGCAGCGTCCGCAGTGAAGCGGGCGCTGTACCGGTCTGTCGTGGTGAAGAGAGAGCTGAGTCAAAAGGCAAAGCTCTCAATTTACCGATCGATCTACGTTCCCACCCTCATCTATGGTCATGAGCTTTGGGTTATGACCGAAAGAACAAGATCTCGGATACAAGCGGCTGAAATGAGTTTTCTCCGCAGGGTGGCTGGACTCTCCCTTAGAGATAGGGTGAGAAGCTCAGTCATCCGGGAGGGACTCGGAGTAGAGCCGCTGCTTCTCCACATCGAGAGGAGCCAGTTGAGGTGGCTCGGGCATCTGGTTAGGATGCCTCCTGGACGCCTCCCTGGTGAGGTGTTCCGGGCATGTCCCACCGGGAGGAGACCCAGAGGAAGACCCAGGACGCGCTGGAGGGACTATGTTTCTCGGCTGGCCTGGGAACGCCTTGGGATTCCCCCGGAGGAGCTGCTCCAAGTGGCTGGGGAGAGGGAAGTCTGGGCCTCCCTACTTAGGCTGCTACCCCCGCGACCCGACCCCGGATAAGCGGAAGAAGATGGATGGATGGATGGATGGATGTTCCCGGAGGACAGCTACAGCATATGGCGTCTGTTGTTCTGGAACCACAGCTGACAGAACGTAAACAGAACCTATGATGTGTTCAGGTGCTGTCAGCTGCGTCGTAAACTGGATAACTCTTTAATTGTTAAAGACCGTGTAAAGTGAATTTCAACATTTTCTTCAATAAACATTATAAATGTGATAATTGTAATCTTGTAAATGAGTAAAAAGTCTCAAAATTGTAGCTCAATTAATTTTGGAGTTATAGAGCAAACTGTGTATAAAGATATTTCTGTTTCAGGATTTTTTAGGCGTGTTTTAAATGTGACCGCGTTTCGTCACGCGGTCTTCTTAAGTATAGCCCCACCCCCTGCAGCTCCAGCCGTATAAATTCGCCTCGGTGGAGCCGTTCACTCGCGAATCGCAGATAGCATCAGATAGCAATAGCATAGATATTTTGTTCATTGTTAGCTAGCTAATCAATTATGCCTCGTTCGTGCATCTTCCCTGGATGTCGCAATGGTCAGGGCACCCGTACAAATCATAACGTGTTTTTATACCACGTGGTTTTATACCAAGTATCTGTAATGCCTGGATAGGTCAATGGATAAAGTGTTTGCCTTCTGTCCCAAACCTTATGGGTTCAATTCCCGCATGGTACAACTTTTTTTTTTTTTTTATTCATTCCAGATTAAAAACACACAAGAAAACTATTTACAAAAACAGCGTAACTCTTGGAAAAAGTAGCTGCTGTTACAGACAGAACTCAGATAAAAACAGAGCAGGTTTACTGGCTCTGCTCCTGTCTGCCTCTCCACACACAGCTCAGCTGCAGGCCGCAGTACTGCGCTGAAACCACGCCCACGCGCTGACACGCCCCCACAGTTTCAGACCAGGGCACAATTATGTTTTTTCATGATTTTTGAGACTTAATTTTATAAGGAAAACAATGTTTTTAATCAGTCAGATTTATATGGGTGATTAATAACACATATTTATGCCATGTGACAAACTAAAAACACACATTTAATTTCACTTTACACAGTCTTTAAATATTTAAAAACATGATGTTTAGTTTAGTTTATTTATTCATTCATTTTATAATAAAATACAAAAACAATTAACATATATACAATAAGAAGAAAAGAAAAAATATAATAAAATGAAAGGCAGCAGATGAAGAAAAAATCTTATTTTATCTGCCCCTTATTCTCTAATAAACAATTCATACAACCAATTTCTTTGAATACCAAAACAAAATGAACAACTAATTTAACTTTTTTATCTCATACAATTTCTGAATTAAACTCCATTTAGATATATGTTTTTAACCATTTAACCTTAACCATTCTTTTAAATACAACCATTGATTTAGCTTCTTTAACATCTATGTTAATTTTATCAACTATTTGTTATTGTTTTTTTTTTTATGCTTTTATTTATTAAAGGTGCTATGTGTAACTTTCTGTAGAGCACAGAACTTAGAAATATTTTCAACAGGCAAAGCATTCTGATCCCTCCCCCTCAGAGCCATATATGGCTCTGCCCCCCTTGCTCTGCTGAAATTCAAATTCAAGCTCTGTTTTTATTGGCTGATTCAAATTCAAGCTCTGTTTTTATTGGCTGATTCAAATTCAAGCTCTGTTTTTATTGGCTGGTTACAAACTCTGTTTTTATTGGCTGGTTAACGGCGGGTCACTCTGTGTTTTTAGTGTTTTTATAAATGCTGATAGAGAAGCAAGGGGACTATAGTTTTTTTCAGAGATTACTTTGTCTAACATCAGTCTGTCAGTAGATAGTGACAGAGTGAAGAAATATGTTAAAAATATATTGTTAGAAAAGTTACAGACTGCACTACAAAGTTACATAGTGCAGCTTTAAATAGTTTAAAAACAGCATGAGGAAGAAGAGGAAAAACAAACCTTCATCCTCATGATGAGTTCAGGTTCCATCGAAATCTAAAGTGTTGCAGGTTTTTGTTCAAACGGGAGGCAGTCTGAATTATTACACATGTTGATTGTTGACAGTAAAAGGTAAACAACAGAGGCGAAGTTTGTTTATCTGTCTGTGAAGACAAAAACAAAGTCTAATATAAAACAAGAAAGTTCATGCTCAATAATCCATTATATTTATATATAAAACATTTTAAAATCGGTTTTAATGAGGTTCATTTTTATTAAAATCAGAAAAAGTTCTGTCAAGGGGCGGCCGTGGCGTAGTGGTAATGGCAGTCGTCCCCCGATCGGAAGGTTGGCAGTTCGAATCCCGGTTCCCCACACCATGTGTCGTTGTGTCCTTGGGCAAGACACTTAACCCCGAGTTGCTCCCGGTAGGACTGGAAAGCACCTTGCATGGTAGTCTGCCGCTACCAGTGTATGAATGTGTGTAGCATTCAATGTGTGTAGCGCTTTGAGATTTTCACTAATGAAAAGCGCGTTATAAATTGAATTCATTATTATTATTATTATAAGTTCAGGAGGTTCTGAAGAGATCTGTGTACAGAGAGGAGGTCAAAGGTCAACAACAGCTGTCTCCTGGGGCTCGTATGGACCTACAGGAACCAAAACTGAGAGCGTGAGAACCTGACCCACCTCAAGGTTGGTGGACTGAGTCCCCACAGGACTCTGTGTGTCGCCACAGGACTCTGTGTGTCCCCACAGGACAATGTTAGTCCCCACAGGACTCTGTTGAAATATTCTAGGTGGCGCTCTTGAGCCGTTTCTTTTACGATTTTGGCCACGCCACCAAAATATGTAATTTTTCACCAGTCCTGACGAGTCTCCCAAATTTGGTGAGTTTTTTAGTCCCCACAGGACTCTGTGTCCCCCCCCAGGATTCTGTTAGTCCCCACAGGGACAATGTTAGTCCCCACAGGACTCTGTGTGTCCCCACAGGACTCTGTGTGTCCCCACAGGACTCTGTGTGTCCCCCCCCACAGGACAATGATAGTCCCCACAGGACTCTGTGTGTCCCCCCAGGACTCTGTGTGTCCCCCCCAGGACTCTGTTAGTCCCCACAGGGACAATGTTAGTCCCCACAGGACTCTGTTAGTCCCCACAGGACTCTGTGTGTCCCCACAGGACAATGTTAGTCCCCACAGGACTCTGTTAGTCCCCACAGGACTCTGTGTGTCCCCCCAGGACTCTGTTTGTCCCCACAGGACTCTGTTAGTCCCCACAGGACTCTGTTAGTCCCCATAGGACTCTGTTAGTCCCCATAGGACTCTGTTAGTCCCCACAGGACTCTGTGTGTCCCCACAGGACTCTGTGTGTCCCCACAGGACTCTGTTGGTCCCCACAGGACTCTGTGTGTCCCCACAGGACTCTGTTGGTCCCCACAGGACTCTGTTAGTCCCCACAGGACTCTGTGTGTCCCCACAGGACAATGATAGTCCCCACAGGACAATGATAGTCCCCACAGGACAATGATAGTCCCCACAGGACAATGATAGTCCCCACAGGACAATGATAGTCCCCACAGGACTCTGTGTGTCCCCACAGGACTCTGTGTGTCCCTACAGGACAATGATAGTCCCCACAGGACTCTGTGTGTCCCCACAGGACTCTGTGTGTCCCCACAGGACTCTGTGTGTCCCCACAGGACAATGATAGTCCCCACAGGACTCTGTGTGTCCCCACAGGACAATGATAGTCCCCACAGGACTCTGTGTGTCCCCACAGGACAATGATAGTCCCCACAGGACTCTGTGTGTCCCCACAGGACAATGATAGTCCCCACAGGACTCTGTGTGTCCCCACAGGACAATGATAGTCCCCACAGGACTCTGTGTGTCCCCACAGGACTCTGTTAGTCCCTACAGGACTCTGTTAGTCCCCACAGGAATCTGTGTTTCCCCACAGGACTCTGTTAGTCCCCACAGGACTCTGTTAGTCCCCACAGGACTCTGTTAGTCCCCACAGGACTCTGCGTGTCCCCACAGGACTCTGTGTGTCCCCACAGGACTCTGTTAGTCCCCACAGGAATCTGTTAGTCCCCACAGGACTCTGTTAGTCCCCACAGGACTCTGTTAGTCCCCACAGGACTCTGTTAGTCCCCACAGGAATCTGTTAGTCCCCACAGGAATCTGTTAGTCCCCACAGGAATCTGTGTGTGTCCACAGGACTCTGTGTGTGTCCACAGGACTCTGTGTGTGTCCACAGGACTCTGTTAGTCCCCACAGGACTCTGTTAGTCCCCACAGGACTCTGCTAGTCCCCACAGGACTCTGCTAGTCCCCACAGGAATCTGTTAGTCCCTACAGGACTCTGTTAGTCCCTACAGGACTCTGTTAGTCCCCACAGGAATCTGTTAGTCCCCACAGGACTGTTAGTCCCCACAGGAATCTGTGTTTCCCCACAGGACTCTTTGTCCCCCCATAGGACTTTGTTAGTCCCCACAGGACTCTGTGTTTCCCCACACGACTCTGTGTTTCCCCACAAGACTCTGTGTGTCTCCACAGGACTCTGCTAGTCCCCCACAGGACTCTGCTAGTCCCCCACAGGACTCTGCTAGTTCCCCACAGGACCCTGTTAGTCCCCACAGGACTCTGTTAGTCCCCACAGGACCCTGTGAGTCCCCACCGGACCCTGTGAGTCCCCACAGGACCCTGTGAGTCCCCACAGGACTCTGTTAGTCCCCACAGGACCCTGTGAGTCCCCACAGGACTCTGTGAGTCCCCACAGGACTCTGTTAGTCCCCACAGGACTCTGTGTGTCCCCACAGGACTCTGTTAGTCCCCACAGGACTCTGTGTGTCCCCACAGGACTCTGTGAGTCCCCACAGGACTCTGTTAGTCCCCACAGGACCCTGTGAGTCCCCACAGGACCCTGTGAGTCCCCACAGGACTCTGGACTCTGTTAGTCCCCACAGGACTCTGTTAGTCCCCACAGGACTCTGTTAGTCCCCACAGGACCCTGTGAGTCCCCACCAGACCCTGTGAGTCCCCACCAGACCCTGTGAGTCCCCACAGGACTCTGTTAGTCCCCACAGGACCCTGTGAGTCCCAACAGGACTCTGTGAGTCCCAACAGGACTCTGTGAGTCCCCACAGGACTCTGTTAGTCCCCACAGGACTCTGTGAGTCCCCACAGGACTCTGTTAGTCCCACAGGACTCTGTGTGTCTCCACAGGACCCTGTGAGTCCCCACAGGACTCTGTTAGTCCCCACAGGACCCTGTGAGTCCCCACAGGACTCTGTTAGTCCCCACAGGACTCTGTTAGTCCCCACCGGACTCTGTGTGTCCCCACAGGACTCTGTGTGTCCCCACAGGACTCTGGACTCTGTTAGTCCCCACAGGACTCTGTTAGTCCCCACAGGACCCTGTGAGTCCCCACCGGACCCTGTGTGTCCCCACAGGACTCTGTTAGTCCCCACAGGACCCTGTGAGTCTCAACAGGACTCTGTGAGTCCCCACAGGACTCTGTTAGTCCCCACAGGACTCTGTGTGTCCCCACAGGACTCTGTGTGTCCCCACAGGACTCTGTGTGTCCCCACAGGACTCTGTGTGTCCCCACAGGACTCTGTTAGTCCCCACAGGACTCTGTGTGTCTCCACAGGACTCTGTGTGTCTCCACAGGGACAATCTTAGTCCCCATAGGACACTGTTATTTCCCACAGGACAATGTTAGTCCCCACAGGACTCTGTTAGTCCCCACAGGACTCTGTTAGTCCCCACAGGACTCTGTTAGTCCCCACAGGACTCTGTTAGTCTCCACAGGGACAATGTTAGTCCCCACAGGGACAATGTTAGTCCCCACAGGGACAATGTTAGTCCCCACAGGACTCTGTTAGTCCCCACAGGACAATGTTAGTCCCCACAGGACTCTGTTAGTCCCCACAGGACTCTGTTAGTTCCCACAGGTCTCTGTGTGTCTCCACAGGGACAATGTTAGTCCATCACAGGGACACCGGGACAGGTCTCAGTCCATCACAGGGACACCTGGACAGGTCTCAGTCCATCACAGGGACACCTGGACAGGTCTCAGTCCATCACAGGGACACCTGGACAGGTCTCAGTCCATCACAGGGACACCTGGACAGGTCTCAGTCCATCACAGGGACACCTGGACAGGTCTCAGTCCATCACAGGGACACCTGGACAGGTCTCAGTCCATCACAGGGACACCTGGACAGGTCTCAGTCCATCACAGGGACACCTGGACAGGTCTCAGTCCATCACAGGGACACCTGGACAGGTCTCAGTCCATCACAGGGACACCTGGACAGGTCTCAGTCCATCACAGGGACACCTGGACAGGTCTCAGTCCATCACAGGGACACCTGGACAGGTCTCAGTCCATCACAGGGACACCTGGACAGGTCTCAGTCCATCACAGGGACACCTGGACAGGTCTCAGTCCATCACAGGGACACCTGGACAGGTCTCAGTCCATCACAGGGACACCTGGACAGGTCTCAGTCCATCACAGGGACACCTGGACAGGTCTCAGTCCATCACAGGGACACCTGGACAGGTCTCAGTCCATCACAGGGACACCTGGACAGGTCTCAGTCCATCACAGGGACACCTGGACAGGTCTCAGTCCATCACAGGGACACCTGGACAGGTCTCAGTCCATCACAGGGACACCTGGACAGGTCTCAGTCCATCACAGGGACACCTGGACAGGTCTCAGTCCATCACAGGGACACCTGGACAGGTCTCAGTCCATCACAGGGACACCTGGACAGGTCTCAGTCCATCACAGGAACACCTGGACAGGTATCAGTTCATCACAGGAACACCTGGACAGGTCTCAGTCCATCACAGGGACAGCTGGACAGGTATCAGTCCATCACAGGGACACCTGGGCAGGTCTCAGTCCATCACAGGGACAGCTGGACAGGTATCAGTTCATCACAGGAACACCTGGGCAGGTCTCAGTCCATCACAGGGACACCTGTACAGGTCTCAGTCCATCACAGGGACACCTGTACAGGTCTCAGTCCATCACAGGGACACCTGTACAGGTCTCAGTCCATCATGTTATATATGATATCTATGTCCAAACAGACCGGACCAAGAACTTTATCCTCCTGTCCGACATGCTCATCACGGAAAAAGAGGTTTCCACTCAAACTCTGATTTGATGCATTTGCCTTTGGATGGTTCAGTACAAAGTTCTGTTCTGAAGCTGGAGGGCGGATCAGAACCCACACACGCGCCGAGATCCAGCAGGACTTCAGGGAGTCTGAAGAGGATCCAGATCTTCCTCCTCACACTGTCAGTTAACTTCAATATGTCTTATCATCACATCAAATCTGTCATGAAGTGGCTTTATTTTAACAAAAAAATGGATGTGTTTATTTTTATGTAGTAGCTGTAATATGCTGCCTGGATTAATGCATGTTTTGTTATTGTTGTTTTAATTTTCTTATTAATTGTTGTAAACAAGGTACCCTCTTTTATTTTGAAACGCGGTTCCCGGAAGTGCAGCAGCTGTAGCTTTTAGCTTGGCGCTAACAGTTGAGAACATGTCCGCTCCTCTCAGGGCTTTTAGCCGTTCCAGGCCTTTCTGTCCGCTGCTCCTGGAGAGGAGACTGAGGAGACCGGGCAACATGCGCTGGAAGTCGGACACAAACACGGGTACTTCCGCCCGGAGCTAAGCTAGCATGCTAATGTTAGCGTCCTGCCTGTTTTCGGGGATTAATGAGATAATTTGACTTCCTGTGATCATAATATGCAGGTATCCTCCCGGTTTAATGAGTCAGCATGTTTTAGACTTCTTGAAAGTTAATTTAACTGAGACTAACATGAACAACGTGATTAAAGTTTAACTAGTCAAAGTACCGGAAGTTACGTCAGCAGCGGTTTGTCAAAATAAAAGTAGAATTCACATTGACCTAGTTGAGTTAAAACACCCGGCGTGTTTGTTACACGACACGATCAGTTTCAGTGATGGGTAGAGGCAGTGCCAGGTTCAACTCCCAGCCATTCCCACATGTCTCTGAGCAAACTTTCTTTTCTCTCATTGAGACCTGGCTTTAACAAACATGACAACAGTGGACAATCATACAAATTAAGAACGAATTAGACAAAATGGTATTTAATAAAATAATAAAACAGCCCAGCTACATTATAAAGCAAAGTAAAATATATGTAGCTGCTCACCTGGTCCCAGGTGTGATGGGTTCAGGAACGCACAGCGATGACCATCAGACTTCCCTCCCATTAGAAGTTTGAAACTGGGACTGAACTGGTTCTGTTAGGATCGCAGTAAAACTTCAGGTCTGATTCTGGTCTCTGCTGCAGAAAGTCCGGGACCACTAGAGGGGGTCAGAGTCCTGGACCTGACCAGGTGAGTCCTGCAGTCTGTCTCTGTCCTCTCAGCGGGCTCGGTTCAGTTCTGCTGACGTCTCACTGAATGTTTGCAGGGTTCTGGCCGGCCCGTTTGCCACCATGATCCTGGGAGACCTGGGGGCTGAGGTGATCAAGGTAGAGAGACCAGGTGAGTGTGTTTCTGCCCAGCTTCAGGTGAAGGATTGTGGGAAACCTGATGGGTTTGTGTCATGCAGGTGGAGGTGACGACACCAGAACCTGGGGTCCTCCATTTGTCGGGTCAGAGAGCGTTTATTTCCTGAGCATCAACCGGAACAAGAAGGTGGTGGCGAGGCCCGCTCCTTTCACGTCCTGTCAGGAGAAGCACACCTGAGTCTGGTAAAAAATCATTCTGGGGTGAACTTCTGTTTCAGAGCGTCGCTGTGGACCTGAAGCATCCGAGAGGAACACACGTCATCCAGGAGGTGAGTCGCTGCAGGAGGTGGCGCTCGGAGAGCTAATGTTTCAGGGCGACGCCAAAAACACGTACAGTAAATCATTGAAATAATGTGATAAAGAAGAACTGATGAAGAGGTAAAGTTCAGACAGCTCACGTGTGTGTGTTTCAGCTGTCAGCTGTGTGTGACGTGTTGGTGGAGAACTTCCTGCCGGGGAAACTGGCTCTGATGGGTTTAGGGTTCGATCAGCTGACCAGACTGAATCCTCGGCTCGTCTACTGCTCCATATCAGGTACTGGCTCACCCGAGGACAGCAGTCTGCAGATGAATCACGCTGAACATCGTGTCCAGGCTGTAGTTTTCTTCTGCTCCATGAGAACGTGTCATCACACAACATTAATGCATCACACATGTCGGACTTTCTGAACAAACGAGTGAATTCAGAGTCAGAGAGTCTTTATTGTCATTTGCACCGCATGTAGTACATGTGACGAAATGAGATTATGTACACAGGGTCCCAGTTACATCCAACAACAAAATGTAAGAGAAAAACAGTAATAACTGTAATAATAATATGTATTATATATAATTATATTATATTATATATAATTATATATATTATAATAATCTTCACCAGCATGTAATAATAATTAAAAATAATTTAGTCTCGTTTCACTCTGCAGAACCTGCACGTTGCGTTCAGGGTCATTCCCCTCCACCAGAACCTGCACGGTGCGTTCAGGGTCATTCCCCTCCACCGGAACCTGCACGGTGCGTTCAGGGTCATTCCCCGCCACCGGAACCTGCACGGTGCGTTCAGGGTCATTCCCCTCCACCGGAACCTGCACGGTGCGTTCAGGGTCATTCCCCTCCACCGGAACCTGCACGGTGCGTTCAGGGTCATTCCCCTCCACCGGAACCTGCACGGTGCGTTCAGGGTCATTCCCCTCCACCGGACCCTGCACGGTGCGTTCAGGGTCATTCCCCTCCACCAGACCCTGCACGGTGCGTTCAGGGTCATTCCCCTCCACCAGACCCTGCACGGTGCATTCAGGGTCATTCCCCTCCACCAGAACCTGCACGGTGCATTCAGGGTCATTCCCCTCCATCAGACCCTGCACGGTGCATTCAGGGTCATTCCCTTCCACCAGAACCTGCACGGTGCGTTCAGGGTCATTCCCCTCCACCGGAACCTGCACGGTGCGTTCAGGGTCATTCCCCTCCACCGGAACCTGCACGGTGCGTTCAGGGTCATTCCCCTCCACCGGAACCTGCACGGTGCGTTCAGGGTCATTCCCCTCCACCGGAACCTGCACGGTGCGTTCAGGGTCATTCCCCTCCACCGGACCCTGCACGGTGCGTTCAGGGTCATTCCCCTCCACCGGAACCTGCACGGTGCGTTCAGGGTCATTCCCCTCCACCGGACCCTGCACGGTGCATTCAGGGTCATTCCCCTCCACCAGAACCTGCACGGTGCATTCAGGGTCATTCCCTTCCACCAGAACCTGCACGGTGCGTTCAGGGTCATTCCCCTCCACCAGACCCTGCACGGTGCATTCAGGGTCATTCCCTTTCACCAGAACCTGCATGGTGCGTTCAGGGTCATTCCCTTCCAGCCAGTGTCTCTGGTTCTGGTCCCAAACCCGGGTAAATGGTGAGTGTCAGGAAGGACATCCAACATAAAACATTTTGGCCAAAACTATAATGAGAGTTCATCAAAATGAAACCACTCCGGATCTGTCAGGCCCGGGTCAACAACCTGATGCTGCTGACAAACGGGGTGCCGGCAGAAAGACCACGAGGTGGGAAACATGTCGGGACGGAGGGAGAAGAATTAACGTCTAAGTTCATTCATCCAAACTTTATTTCTACAAGTTCGTCTCCAATTTTCAGGAGGATCAACCCTCACAAAGCAACCGGCCCAGAAAACATCTGTTGTCTGTTTCAAGTGCTGAAAGAATGTGCTGATCAGCTCTGTGATGTGCTGGCCGACATCTTTAACACCTCACTTGCCCTAGAGACAGTTCCCACCTGCCTGAAGACCACCACCATCATCCCAGAACCAAAAAGCTCCACAGTGACTGGTCTGAATGAGTATCGGCCAGTGGCCCTCACCCCGATAGTCGCTAAATGCTTTGAAAAACTGGTCATGACCCACATAGAAACATCCATCAACATCAACGAGGACCCTCATCAGCACATATACCATGAGAACTGATCAACAGAGGACGCCATCTCCTCTGTGGTCCACACTGCTCTCACCCACCTGGAACAGAAGAACTCCTACGTCCGTCTGCTCTTTGTGGACTTCACATCTGCCTTCAACACCATGATCCCCCAAACCCTGATGGACAAAACTATCCACATTAGGACTAAGCTCCTCCATTTGTAACTGGGTACTAGACTTCTTAACAAACAGACCACAGTCAGTGAGGATCCACAACTTCTCCTCCTCCACCATAACCCTCAGCACTGGCTCTCCTCAAGGATGTGTGTTGAGCCCTCTCCTGTTCACTCTGCTCACATATGATTGTGCAGCTACCCATCCAGGCTGTCATATTGTTAAGTTTGCAGATGATACAGCTGTGGTGGGATGCATCACAAACAATGATGAGTCCAGCTACAGGCAGGAGGTGGAACATCTGGAGAGCTGGTGCAGGAAGAACAACCTTCACATCAATGTGAAGATGAAGGAGATGATTGTGGACTTCAGAAGGAATAAACACACCCCAACTGAACATAGGTGGATCTGTGGTGGAAGTGGTCTCCAGCTACAAGTACTTGGGTGTACACTTGAATGATAACCTCAGCTGGAGCAACAACACCACCAGCCTGATCAAGAAAGGTCATCAGAGACTCTACTTCCTCAGACGGCTGAGACGAGCTGGTCTGAGTAGCCCAGTCCTCACCTCCTTCTACAGGTGTGCAGTGGAGAGCATCCTGTGCTCCAGCATCAACGTGTGGCATGGAGGCTGCACAGCTGCAGAAAGAAAAGCTCTGCAGAGAGTGGTGAAGGCTGCACAGAAGATGTTGGAGTCAGTCTCCCCACCATCACAGACATTTACACCTCCAGATGCAGGAAGAGAGCCACCTGCATCATGAAGGACCACACTCACCCAGCACACACACTTTTTGCCCCACTCCCCTCAGGAAGGAGGTTGAGGAGCATTAAGTGTAGAACCACTAGACTGAGGAACAACTTCTACCCTATCAGTTTTTTAAATAATTAATTGTGCTTTTGTTTTTATTGCACCCAGTTTTTTGTGTATTTTATCTGCATTTTGTGAATTTTAAGTTTTGATGCAATCATCTGTGAGGCTCCATCCTCTTGGTTGTTCCTCTTCTTTGTTGCATTTATGGTTGATTTTTATCTTGATTTTATTTTTCATTGTAGCACTTTGAGATCTGTTTGATGTAAAGTGCGTTATAAATAAAAGTTATTATTA